>JABMCL010003776.1:280000-332500 GCA_018857735.1 Alviniconcha marisindica | reverse complement strand
AAAGATTAATATATATAGCATATATATATATATTTTATATCTTTGGTTTCACACAAAGTAGTGACTGAGCCGGCTGAAAACTCGGATTCGCCTGACTGAAAAGCTTTCAGTCGTACTCGCTGGCACTGAAGTAAAAAAAAATCAGCAGTTGTAAACTAGTAAACCTATCGGCTGTTTTAACCGGCACTCGGCGGCAGTCCCAGGGTAAAATCGGCCACGGAGAAGGTGGGACTGCCCAATTCCTGGACCGTTTCAGTTAAAACTTATTTTGGGTCACAAATATCATCACAATCATTAAATGAGGTCCATATCTACAGATACAGCCAAAACTTGACTGCCGGATCCGCAACACTGAAAAGTTGATTTCTATTGTGTATAGAATATCATATTTAGGTTAATATGTATCATGTGAACGCTCAGGGCGTTGATGAGCGCATGATAAATGTACATTATTATTGTTATTATTATTTCAGTTTTTTCTCATATATTTTTATCTTCACGGTCAGGGGATTGCTTCACTTGACCCGTCAGCGTCACCGCTGAATAGCAAATTGCGAACGAAGCCAACGAAGTGCTGCTAGGTAAGCGGTTTCGTTAACAAGCGGCTACGGCAATTAAAAATTCACGGAACTGAAATGTACGGATAAAAATTGCTATTTGAGAACGTTGAGTCGTGAGTACGATTGCTTCGCCGCATCGGCGCGGCGCTAACTCGCCGTTGCGCCGGGCACGTCAGTTGTCGTTACTGCCGACTGGCGAGGTCAAATGTCAAAGGCAAATCAAAGACAAAAAATAAAAATAAAAATATGGCGAAAAAACAAACCTCACCTTTTGTTGCGGATTTTGGCTGTTGTAGTGTCACGTGCCTGCTTTCGACTCGGTAAAACTTCAAGCCCGTTCCAGAATACAGACTACCAGCTCCACGTTTTACATAAACCCAAGGGCGAGAATCGCGCCTTCATTTCCGGAACGCACACAATTATTTTGGTGCTGCTGTGGTTTCTGCTTTTGTATTTTTTTTCTTCAGAAATAGCTGAGCGTTCGGCTTCAAGATGACGACCAAGTCAGCAAAAGTTCCGATTCTGTCAACTGCCGGAGCCATTCCGATCAAAAATGAAAAAGGTAAACAAAAAATCCTACTAAATTTGTGGAAAGAACTGATTGTTTCAGTTTCACCCTTCAGTGACAGCACTGACACTGACACAGTGACATTATTCCCATTTTCATTGAGGCATTTAGAGTGATGACAAGTTGCTATAAACTTAATTAAGACATTGCTGTCGCTGACAGTGACACTTAGTTGGACTGCCAGGTCTAAATGTTTTTTTCCCCCTTCTCCCCCTTCTAGTTCCAAGTCCAGCTAGACCTATTGTTGAACGAATGAAATTGAAAAAAAGAAGAAGAAGAAAAAAAAAAAAGGATCCTTCATCTTTTGTATAGTGCCCAACTTCAACATGAATTAAGACTTGAAGGCAGCTTAAGGTTTGTGTCTGGGTAAGACATGTTACTTGATAGTTGATAATGATATAATATATAATACATACATTTAATTACACTATTTACAGGATCAGCTGTAAATAGCTGCAAATCATAAATGTGAGCTCCCATCACATTGATACCTAAAGTTAGGTCTGGAGACGTACCATATCAAGATTAAGATCAGCTGTAGCTACCAATATTATTATTAATTATTATTCAGTTAGAACTGCATTTTCAATTTGCAAAAGGTAAAAGAAATTATCCCTTCATTTTCTGTTTGCTTTTGATCTGTTGCACAGATTCAGTCTTACTCTTACTCTAGTCTAACTAAAGACAAGTCTTACTGTTTCAGATGCATATTTTGGTATCTGCCATGCAAAATGTCGTAGAATATCCGGCTGTTAATTTGTCTTGCTACTCTTACTCTTAGCATGGAATGGGGAAGAGGTAGACCTGACTGGAAAGAGAGAATGACTCAGACAAGTCAGAGTAGACTCACAGAAATCCACAGTAGAGTGTTGGGAGATAAAGGTCTGTATCAGAAAAGAAAAACATTATAAAACTGCTGTAACTTGGCATAAGACTAAAAGAAACATTTTTTTTCCCCCTTCAGACTAGAGGTAGTTTTATGGAGTGTATCAACTATCACTATCAGTTATAATTTATAGTACTATTGCACTGACTGGACTCTGGAGGGATGCTACAGATTACTGCAGTGAGCAACAATAATTAGTAATCATTTCATGCATGATCAGTTCCAGAATTCTGCAGGTTTCTGTCAGTTCCGGAATTGGCACTCGGTTGTAAAATTAGAGTTCCCATTTTGAACTGCCCATTCAATGGAATCATGTACATTTCATGTACATTTATCAGAACTCTTACAAAATCCTTGTCTGGTGATTGCACAGATTTTGTTGAAGCATAGGTATTTTGTCACAAAACATTGAACTTGATTATTCACCCATTTCACTGAAATTTTTAGGGGATAAGTACCAGTCACTTCACCACTGTCATTTTCTAAAACTGTGTATGAAAACATGACTTTGTTTTCAGCACCTGAATCAAAAACTTTAGACAGACCGTGCTTCAAGTTCAACAGTTTTTCACCAGAACCACCATGCTGCCACTGTGTGCAAAACAGTTAACAATAACATGGTTAAATAAATACAAAGAGTATGTCCTGTCAGTACATACAAATCAAATGTGATGAGAAAACAAATCAAATGTGATGAGAACACTCACAGAACAAAAGCAGCATGAGAAACCCAAAGCCAAAAAATTAAAATGCAAATAACTTTGGGGGAAATTAGTTGTCAAATTTGAAGAGAACAGGCTCTGGATAACAACCCACATATATTTCTCTGTCAGGGGATTTTTACTCTTGCATTTTCTGTTTCCAGGGGAGGTCACGATGGAGAAGGTGAAGGTCACGCGGTATGTGACGGGGAAACGGCCAGACTACGCCCCAGACAGCAGCAGCGATGAGGAGGATGATTTTGGCTTCCAGGCCAGAAAGACGGCCCAGCCGAGGATGGAGGAAGAGGAGGAGAAAGAGGATGAGCTGGAGGCGGAGCAGAAAGAGATCATGGACCGACGGTTACGACGACTTCAGCAGCGGGAGCGAGCAGTTACTGGGGACAGTGATGATGAAGAAGACAGGTACGGAGCAACAGAGTTACGAAGCTGCTGCAGAGAAAGGGCTTGTAAAGCTGTCGACAGTGAAAAACACTCATAAAAGACTAAAACAACCAGCTGTTGACAGTGAAAATCACCAGCTGTAGGCAGTGAAAAACACTTGCAAATGATTCAAACAACCAGCTGTCAACAGCGAAAAACACCAGCTGTAGGACAGTGAAAAACACTTGTAAATGATTCAAACAACCAGCTGTCAACAGTGAAAAACACCAGCTGTAGGCAGTGAAAAACACTTGTAAATGATTCAAACAACCAGCTGTCAACAGTGAAAAACACCAGCTGTAGGCAGTGAAAAACACTTGTAAATGATTCAAACAACCAGCTGTCAACAGGTAAAATCACCAGCTGTAGGCAGTTAAAAACATTTGTAAATGATTCAAACAACCAGCTGTCAACAGGTAAAAACACCAGCTGTAGGCAGTGAAAAACACTTGTAAATGATTCAAACAACCAGCTGTTGACAGTGAAAAACACCAGCTGCAGGCAGTGAAAAACACTTGTAAATGATTCAAACAACCAGCTGTTGACAGTGAAAAACACCAGCTGCAGGCAGTGAAAAACACTTGCAAATGATTTAAACAACCAGCTGTCAACAGCGAAAAACACCAGCTGTAGGCAGTTAAAAACACTTGTAAATGATTTAAACAACCAGCTGTTGACAGTGAAAAACACCAGCTGCAGGAAGTGAAAAACACTTGTAAATGATTCAAACAACCAGCTGTTGACAGTGAAAAACACCAGCTGCAGGCAGTGAAAAACACTTGTAAATGATTAAATTTAAAACATCCATCTGTAGACAGTGAAAATCACAAGTTTGTAAAACAGCTATTCAGCATACTCGGTAACAAGAACATGTATGTAATGTACTAATGCAGTCCGCTGTAGATAAAACAGCCAGCTGTACTCAGGAAAATATACATGTAAAAAGGTTAGCTGTGCTCAATGAAAAGCACTTGTAAAACAGCCAGGTTTAGACAGTGAAAACACTTGTAAATGTTTAAACAACCCGCTGTAGACGGTGAAAAACATTTGTAACAGACTAAACAGTACTCAGTGAAAAACACTTTTAAAACAGGTGGCTGTAGACAGTGTCAGTGAAACCACTTGCAAAACAGCCAGCCGGCATACTTGGTGATAAGTACATGTAAAACAGCTGTAGGCAGTGAAAAACACTTGTAAAAGACTAAAACAACCCGCTGTAGACAGTGAAAAACACTTGTAAATGATTAAAACAACCAATTGTGAAAATCACTTGTAAAACAGCTATCTAGCATACTCAGTGAAAAGAACATGTATGTAATATATAGTATGTTGTAGACCATGAAAAACAGCCAGTTGTACACAATGAAAAGTACATGTAAAACAGTCAGTTGTACACAATGAAAAGTACATGTAAAACAGCCAGTTGTACACAGTGAAAAGTACATGTAAAACAGTCAGTTGTACACAATGAAAAGTACATGTAAAACAGTCAGTTGTACACAATGAAAAGTACATGTAAAACAGCCAGTTGTACACAATGAAAAGTACATGTAAAACAGCCAGTTGTACACAATGAAAAGTAAATATGTAAAACAATCAACTGTAGACAGTGAAAAACACCTGTAAAATGGCCAGTTGTACTCAATTAATGGTGATAATAATAATGTACACTTATAAAGTGGCAAGAGCTCATAGCACTGTGCAGTTGTTAACAATATTTATAACAAACACAGAATACATAAGTGTTACAGACTCAATGAATCAAGCATAGTCTGTTCATCACACACACACACACACACACACACACACACACACACACACACCACACACATTGACACACCACACACACACACACATTGACACACACACACACACACACACACACCACACACACACAACACACACACACACCCCCACACACACAACACCACACACACACACACACAACACACACACACACACACACAACACACACACACACACACACACACACACACACACACACACACACACACACACACACACACACACACACACACACACACACATACACCACCACACACAACACACACACACACACACACACACACACACACACACACACACACACACACACACACACACACACACACACATACACAACACACACACACACAC
This sequence comes from Alviniconcha marisindica, assembly GCA_018857735.1. Classification (NCBI taxonomy): domain Eukaryota; kingdom Metazoa; phylum Mollusca; class Gastropoda; family Provannidae; genus Alviniconcha; species Alviniconcha marisindica. The sequence continues at coordinate 327,187 of JABMCL010003776.1, read as the reverse complement.
ACACATTGACACACACACACACACACACACACACACACACACACACACACACACACACAACACACACACACACACACACACACACACATTGACACACACACACACACATTGACACACACACAACACACACACACACCAGATCTCAGGGAGTACATTGTACAGCTGATTGAGCTGGTGTTGCAGGGTGGCACGTCACAGACGTCAGGTGATAGAACCAGAGATCCTGGCAGAGGAGTCAGATGATGAAGGAAAGAGGGGACGGGAGGACAAAGCCAGTGATGATGAAGAGGAAGAAGAGGAAGAGCTGGATGAAGAGGTAAAAAGAGGAAGAATTAGATTAAGAGATGAAAGGAGGAAGAAGTAGACGAAGAGCTAAAAAGAGGAAGAATTAGATTAAGAAGTAAATGGAAGAAGTGAACAAAGAGGTAAAAAGAGGAAGAATTAGACTAAGAGGTAAAGGGAAGAAGGGAATGAAGAGGTAAAAAGAGGAAGAATTAGATTAAGAGGTGAAAGGAGGAAGAAGTGAATGAAGAGGTAAAAAGAGGAAGAATTAGATTAAGAGGTGAAAGGAGGAAGAAGTGAATGAAGAGGTAAAAAGAGGAAGAATTAGTTTAAAAGAGGTGAAAGGAGGAAGAAGTGAATGAAGAGGTAAAAAGAGGAAGAATTAGATTAAAGAGGTGAAAGGAGGAAGAAGTGAATGAAGAAAAAAGAGGAAGAATTAGACTAAGAGGTGAAAGGAGGAAGAAGTGAATGAAGAGGTAAAAAGAGGAAGAATTAAATTAAGAGGTAAATGGAGGAAGAAGCAAATGAATAGGTAAAAAGAGGAAGAGGAAGAGATGAAAGGAGGAAGAAGTGAATGAAGAGGTAAAAAGAGAAGAATTGTGCACACAGTTTAAGACGGGAAGAACTCTTTGTAGAGGTGAAAAGAAGAAAAACTAGAAATGACTATAGGGGGTAAACAGAGGACTAGGTGAATGTAGCGGTAGATGTATGAAAAGGTAGTAAGTAAGTAACTTGGTGTTTTACACCCAGTCAACTGTGAAAAGGTAAAAGAGAAAGTAAGTTAACATGGTGCTTAACATCCACAGAAACTGTGAGGCTTATTAGGGATGGGGGGAAGGGTGTGAGGGGGGGGGGGGGGGGAGATTATATACCTATTGCTACACTGTCACCACCACAGTGACTTCTGCATTAAGGTGGGCAGCGATGAGAGCCATTTTAATATTTCATAATTGTGAGGAACAAAGTCACAAGACAGTGTCCACAGATCACAACTTTTGAAGAGAAAGGAGAGCTGAAGCAGATTTGAACCGAGATCCTTCCGCTTACCAGCTTAATGCCTTACTCAGTTACTGCTAGGCCAAACCAGCTCACAAAAGAGAAATAAGTCTGCAAAGAGGTTAAAAAAAAGTATGTGAAGGGGTTAGTTATTTGATACCAGAGTAGGTCAATGCTCTGTAGGTTTCCAGGAGTAGTGGTAATAATATTTGTGTGTGCATGTCTGTCTCTGGTAGTACGAGTAGTAGCATTTATGCATGTATGCTTACCACTCTGGTATTAGTAGTACTATTTATGTGTGTATAGCTGTCTCTGGTAGTGGTACTAGTGGTAGTAGTAGTATTTATGTGTGTATAGCTGTCTCTGGTAGTAGTAGTATTTACTGTTTTACGTGTGCATGTCTACCACTGTGGTATTAGCAGTAGTATTTACGTGTGCATGTCTACCACTGTGGTATTAGCAGTAGTATTTATGTGTGCTTGTCTACCACTCTGGTATTAGCAGTAGTATTTACGTGTGCATGTCTACCACCTCTGGTGTTAGCAGTAGTATTTACGTGTGCATGTCTACCACTGTGGTGTTAGCAGTAGTATTTACGTGTGCATGTCTACCCCTCTGGTGTTATCAGTAGTATTTACGTGTGCATGTCTACCACTGTGGTGTTATCAGTAGTATTTACGTGTGCATGTCTACCACTGTGGTGTTATCAGTAGTATTTACGTGTGCATGTCTACCACTCTGGTCTTAGCAGTAGTATTTACGTGTGCATGTCTACCACTCTGGTGTTAGGTGCAGTATTTACGTGTGCGTGTCTACCACTCTGGTATTAGCAGTAGTATTTACGTGTGCATGTCTACCACTCTGGTATTAGCAGTAGTATTTACGTGTGCATGTCTACCACAGTGGTATTAGCAGTAGTATTTACGTGTGCATGTCTACCACTCTGGTATTAGCAGTAGTATTTACGTGTGCATGTCTACCACTCTGGTATTAGCAGTAGTATTTACGTGTGCATGTCTACCACAGTGGTATTAGCAGTAGTATTTACGTGTGCATGTCTACCACTGGTGTTAGTTGCAGTATTTACGTGGGTATGTCTGTCTCTTTTCCCCAGGAAATTGAAAGGAGGCGAGCCTTCAGGAGACAGAGAGCTCTGCAGAGAAGAGAGGAGGAGGTGAGTAAGCAAGTCAACAAACAAGCTACGTACTTGATCATTAATGGATTAACCCTTTCTCTGCCCTCGGGACATGATGTGACATCCTAGGAAGAGTGCTTCCCATTTAATTTGTTGACGTCACGCAACATCCTTCTTGCGGTCAGACTTTTTATGCGTTCTTCTCTGGAGCAAATGTCTCGGAATGAGCGCTGCTGGCTCGCTAAACCTCTTTAGGAGACAGTTCTCTGACGGAATCGGGACCTGCAGTACAGACTCTTTTGGCAGACAACAGGTTATCCTGGTCAACAGCGAAGGTCATATACTGATACAGGGTTGAAATGCAGTTCATCAGATCACAAATAAAAGCCTTAGGGGTGGGAATAGCTCAGTTGGTAGAGCGTCCAGCTGAAAAGCCAAGCGCAGTATTGACGTGGGTTTGAATCCCAGGTGCGGCAAGGGATTTTTTCTCCCGGAGTCAACTTTCAGTGCAGACTCTCTTACAATGTCCGACAGCCCCTGTGTGCGGTTGCATGCATCAGCATCTGTGCGCATGTAAAAATGACAATGGCAGCCATACCACTGTCTAGATCAGTAGACGCATGAAAATACAGCGCGCACTGATAGGAATGGGACACAGTTTTACAGTTTCTCTCTTGCATCAGGTTTCAGAGTTTCTCTCCTCTGGTACAGAGAAGGTTTCACAGTTTCTCTCTTGCATCAGGTTTCAAAGTTTCTTTCCCTTGGCATCAAGTTTCAAAGTTTCTTTTCCTTGGCATCAGGTTTCAAAGTTTCTTTCCCTTGGCACTAGGTTTGAGAGTTTCCGTCCTTTGGTTCAAACAAGGTTTCACAGTTTCTGTCTTGCATCAGGTTTCAAAGTTTCTTTTCCTTGGCATCAGGTTTCAAAGTTTCTTTCCCTTGGCACTAGGTTTGAGAGTTTCTGTCCTTTGGTTCAAACAAGGTTTCACAGTTTCTGTCTAGCATCAGGTTTCAAAGTTTCTTTTCCTTGGCATCAGGTTTCAAAGTTTCTTTTCCTTGGCATCAGGTTTCAAAGTTTCTTTTCCTTGGCATCAGGTTTCAAAGTTTCTTTCCCTTGGCACTAGGTTTGAGAGTTTCTGTCCTTTGGTTCAAACAAGGTTTCAGAGTTTCTGTCCTTTGGTTCAAACAAGGTTTCAGAGTTTCTCTCTTGTGTCAGGTTTCAGAATGTCTGTCTTTTGGTTCAAAGCGTCTGGCCCTGCAGTGCTTGGGGCTGGTACGAGGCCTACACAATAGTCATTATTATGGATGACTGAGACCACCCAGCCACTGTGTACCTTGTGCCCGACTGACCAGGTTTGTTTCCAACAGGAGGTGATGGATGTGGAAGAGGAGAAGTCCGAGGGGGAGACAGGGAAGAAGAGTCGTCGGAATACGAGGAATACACAGACTCGGAAGAAGAGACGGGACCCAGACTGAAGCCAGTCTTTGTCAGAAAGTAATGTGTCTTTTTTGGTCTTTTTGCTCTTGGACATGCCTTTACTGGAAGTCAGGACGAGTAAAGTGCAATGCATGCTTATGTATAAATGTTATCTTTACTCGGTTCGTTATCAGTGCAAATAATAATGAATGCTTGTAGATGGATCAGTATAGATAGAGGTGCATACTTGCCTGCATGTCGGCTTTCTGTTTTTAAATATCAGTATTTACATAGACATACAAGGGAGTTAATTAGCACTTGAAAGATGTCATATGGCAATGTCCACTTTTATCCCCGTCAGTTCGCGGTCCTCAGATGGTATGAGTGTGTGTGTGTGTGGATGGAATGAACTTGAAGTATGCACTAAGTTGGCATATCAGCATATCAGTTTATTCCATACTAAGCCAGTGCCACAAGCACACGCACACACGCATCCTCAAACCATTTGAGGACAGCGAACCAACAGGGCTAAAAGTGGATATTGCCTATCATACAAGCACGACAGCAAAGACCTGAGTTGCCTGCAGTAACTGTCGCCTGGTATGTGTGTATTTATACAAGGTATGTAATTAATAACAGTGCATACTTGTGTGCAAGTGTCATTTTGTTTTTGCTGCATGTCAGTATAAATAACAGTGCTTACTTATGTTTAAGTGTCATTTTGTTTTTACTGGATGTCAGTATAAATAACAGTGCATACTTGTGTGTGTTATTTTTTGCTGTTGCTGGATGTCAGTATAAATAACTGCATACTTGTGTGTGTTATTTTTGCTGTTGCTGGATGTCAGTATAAATAACAGTGCTTACTTGCCTGTGAGTGTCATTGTTATTTTGATAGATGTCAGTTTAGATAACATGTGAGTGTTATTGTTTTGCTGGATGTCAGTGTAGAGACCGCTGCATGCATGTCTGTGAGTTTTTTATTTTGCTGGCTGTCAGTATAGTTATAAATAACAGTATATAATTGTGTGTGACTGTGAGGGCTGTCCTTATTTTTAGCTGGTTACTGGTGTGAACAACAGTGTGTAGTTGTGTGTAAGCATCGTCCTTATTTTGCTAGATGTTGATGTATAAATAACAGTTCCTACATGTGTGTGAGCATCATCCTTATTTTGCTAGATGTTGGTGTATAAATAACAGTTCCTTCTTGTATGTGAGCATCATCCTTATTTTGCTAGATGTTGGTCTATAAATAACAGTACCTACATGTGTGTGAGCATGTCCTTATTTTGCTAGATGTTGGTGTATAATAACAGTGCTACTGTGTGTGAGCATCATCCTTATTTTGCTAGATGTTGGTCTATAAATAACAGTTCCTACATGTGTGTGAGCATCATCCTTATTTTGCTAGATGTTGGTCTATAAATAACAGTACCTACATGTGTGTGAGCATCATCCTTATTTTGCTAGATGTTGGTCTATAAATAACAGTTCTGCTTGTGTTGAGCATCATCCTTATTTTGCTAGATGTGGTCTATAAATAACAGTTCTTCTTGTTTGAGCATCATCCTTATTTTGCTAGATGTTGGTCTATAAATAACAGTTCCTTCTTGTATGTGAGCATCATCCTTATTTTGCTAGATGTTGGTCTATAAATAACAGTTCCTTCTTGTATGTGAGCATCATCCTTATTTTGCTAGATGTTGGTCTATAAATAACAGTTCCTGCATGTGTGTGAGCATCAGCCTTACCTTGCTGGATGTCAGCACAGGTAAAAAAAAACTGCTGAGCAGATTTGTTTTGATCTCCGTCCTGGCTGACATTGTCTGAACTGGGATGTTACTCCACCCACTGTACTGCTGAAGAGCACACAGGCTTACTCCCTTGCCCCAATTTTTGCAAGGTGGTACCATTGAGTTTAGAGCACACATGCTGGTACTGTTGAGTATAGAGCACACAGTGTGGTACTGTTGAGTGTAGAGCACACAGGGTGGTACTGTTGAGTTTAGAGCACACATGCTGGTACTGTTGAGTGTAGAGCACACATACTGGTACTGTTGAGTGTAGAGCTGGTACTGAGTGTAGAGCACACAGGTGGTACTGTTGAGTGTAGAGCACACAGCTGGTACTGTTGAGTGTAGAGCACACAGGGTGGTACTGTTGAGTGTAGAGCACACATGCTGGTACTGTTGAATGTAGAGCTGGTACTGTTGAGTGTAGAGTGCACAGTGTGGTACTGTTGAGTGTAGAGCGCACAGTGTGGTACTGTTGAGTGTAGAGCACACATGCTGGTACTGTTGAGTGTAGAGCACACAGGGTGGTACTGTTGAGTGTAGAGCACACATGCTGGTACTGTTGAGTGTAGAGCACACATGGTGGTAGTGGTACTGTTGAGTGTAGAGCTGTTACTGTTGAGTGTAGAGCGCACAGTGTGGTACTGTTGAATGTAGAGCTGTTACTGTTGAGTGTAGAGCTGGTACTGTTGAGTGTAGAGTGCACCGTGTGGTACTGTTGAGTGTAGAGCTGTTACTGTTGAGTGTAGAGTGCACAGTGTGGTACTGTTGAGTGTAGAGCTGGTACTGTTGAGTGTAGAGCACACAGGGTGGTAGTGGTACTGTTGAGTGTAGAGCACACAGGGTGGTAGTGGTACTGTTGAGTGTAGAGCACACAGGCTGGTAGTGGTACTGTTGAGTGTAGAGCACACAGGCTGGTACTGTTGAGTGTAGAGCACACAGGCTGTTACTGTTGAGTGTAGAGCTGGTACTGTTGAGTGTAGAGCACACAGGCTGGTACTGTTGAGTGTAGAGCACACAGTGTTGTACTGTTGAGTGTGGAGCACACAGGCTGGTACTGCTGAGCGAAGAGCACACAGGGTTGTGGAGTGACACCTATTACAACAGTGTCACCACCAGACTGATTCTTCGTTAAGATGGGCAGCAGCGAGAGCCATTTTATTCACGTTCATTCATTGTGAGGGGCAGTCACAGGACGTGTCCATACTATGTCGCAAAAGGAGAGCTGAAGCAGACTCAAACCCACATCCATCTGCTCACCAGCCTGTTGCTTTACCACACGGCCACACCGGCTGGCTAAACTGCCTGTCGAGCAGCTTCGCTTCTTGTAAGTCACCTCTTCAAGGGTTCGCTGTGTTCTCGTTCTCTGACCTTTGGCCTGTGCCGTTCTTCAGGAAGGATCGAGAGAGGATTCAAAAGTATGAGGGCGATGTCACAAACAAAAAGACCTTGGCCCATCATGTCTGTGTGCTCTCTGACCTTTGGCCTGTGCTGTTCTTCAGGAAGGATCGAGAATATTCAAAAGTATGAGGGCGAGGTCACAAACAAAAAGACCTTGGCCCATCATGTCTGTGTGCTCTCTGACCTTTGGCCTGCACTCACTGTGTTTCAGGAAGGAGCGAGTGACAATTCAGGAGCGTGAACGAGAGGATCATCGGCAGAAAGAGCTGGAGCTGGAAGCCAAGAAACTGGCTGAAGAGAGACGCCGCCAGACACTGAAGGTATGCTCTGTTTGTGTGTGTGTGTGTGTGTTGGTGGGTGGGGGGGGGGGGGGGGGGCATGCAAGCATGGGTATGGATGCTGGAATACACATTCTAACTTTGGATATGGCACAAACAAGGGAACAATTTTACTGGGCATGTCTGATGACTGATGCTGTCTAATGTAGTTGAGTGTTATAGCAGGAAATTGTTGATCCATGTTACTTTGGTTAATCTTGTGTGGAGCTTGACTGTTGAGAGCTGTATGATCTGGGACACATTTTGTTTGTCAGCAGATTTATTTGGCTGTTGACAAGTTGCTTGGTTGATGGCTGTTGTCCGATATTGGTAGATGTGGTGTCCGATTTCTGATAAATGTGTTTTCTGGTTGTTGACAAACTTTTTGTGTTTGTTGACAGAGGTGTTATGTGTTTCTTAACATGGGTGTTGCTTTGTTTTGTAGACAGAGGTGTATTGTGTTGTTGATGGAGGTGTCTGCTGTTGACAGAGGCATCTGGTTGTTGACAGAGGCATTTGGTGGTTGTTGATGAAGGTCATGGCCTGGTTGAAGACAGATGTAGTCTGGGTGCTGATGGAAGTGAGCTGTGTGGTTACATGGAATGGTCAGATGTAGTGTGATTGTTGATGGAGATGTTTGGTGGTTTTAGACAAAGTATTGTCTTGTTATAAACAGAAGTGAATTGTGACAACTGATGGAGGGAGGTGTTGCTGTTGCTGACAGACGAAATAGCAGGAGCTGCGGCAGGAGATGGGGTCGTTGTGTGGTTGTTGACAGAGGTGTTGTGGCTGTTGACAGATGGCAGAGCAGGAGCTGCGGCAGGAGATGGGGTTGTTGTGTGGTTGTTGGCAGAGGTGTTTTAGCTGTTGACAGACGGAATAGCAGGAGCTGCAGCAGGAGATGGGGTTGTTGTGTGGTTGTTGACAGAGGTGTTGTGGCTGTTGACAGATGGCAGAGCAGGAGCTGTGGCAGGAGATGGGGTTGTTGTGTGGTTGTTGGCAGAGGTGTTGTGGTTGTTGACAGAGGTGTTGTGGCTGTTGACAGATGGCAGAGCAGGAGCTGTAGCAGGAGATGGGGTTGTTGTGTGGTTGTTGACAGAGGTGTTGTGGTTGTTGACAGATGGCAGAGCAGGAGCTGTTGCAGGGGATGGAGGTGTTGTGTGGTTGTTGGCAGAGGTGTTGTGATTGTTGACAGAGGTGTTGTGGCTGTTGACAAATGGCAGAACAGGAGCTGTAGCAGGAGATGGGGTTGTTGTGTGGTTGTTGACAGAGGTGTTGTGGCTGTTGACAGATGAAATAGCAGGAGCTGTGGCAGGAGATGGGGTTGTTGGCAGAGGTGTTGTGGCTGTTGACAGATGGCAGAGCAGGAGCTGTGGCCGGAGATGGGGTTGTTGTGTGGTTGTTGGCAGAGGTGTTGTGATTGTTGACAGAGATGTTGTGGCTGTTGACAGATGGCAGAGCAGGAGCTGTGGCCGGAGATGGGGTTGTTGTGTGGTTGTTGGCAGAGGTGTTGTGATTGTTGACAGAGGTGTTGTAGCTGTTGACAGATGGCAGAGCAGGAGCTGTGGCAGGAGATGGAGTTGTTGTGTGGTTGTTGGCAGAGGAGTTGTGGCTGTTGACAGAGCAGGAGCTGTAGCAGGAGATGGGGTTGTTGTGTGGTTGTTGGCAGAGGTGTTGTGGCTGTTGACAGATGGCAGAGCAGGAGCTGTTGCAGGGGATGGAGGTGTTGTGTGGTTGTTGACAGAGGTGTTGTGGTTGTTGACAGGGGTGTTGTGGTTGTTGACAGATGGCCGAGCAGGAGTTGCGGCGGGAGATGGAGGAGGAGAAGCAGGTGGAGGACATGCTTGGTGATGTCAACACTGACGACGACAATGATGAGGAGGAGTATGAAGGGTGGAAGGTCAGGGAGCTGAAGAGAATCAAGCGAAACAGAGAAGAGAGAGAGGCGTAAGTACATGGAAGTGTAAATATGGATGAAGAGGTTTATGTAAAGATGAAGAGGTGCAGGTAAGGACCTAGAGGTACGGGTAAAGGTGAATAGATCTGGATGTGGGTGAATAGGTGTAGGTAAAGATGAAGAGGTAGGTAGAGATGTGGTGTAGGTAAAGATGGAGAGGAGAAGATGAAAAGGTGAGGTAAAGATGAACAGGTGTAGGTAAAGATAAAGGTGAAGACGAAGAGGTGTAGATAAAGATGAAGAGGTGAAGATGAAGAGGTGTAGGTAAAGGTGAAGAGGTAAAGATGAAGAGGTAAAGATGAAGAGGTGAAGATGAAGAGTTGTAGGTAAAGATGAAGAGGTGTAGGTGAATATGAGGAGGTGTAGGTTAAGATAAAGATGAAGATGAAAAGGTGTAGATAAAGTTGAAGAGGTGATAATGAAAAGGTGATGATGAAGAGATGAAGATGAAGATGTGTAGGTAAAGTTGAAGAGGTGTAGATAAAGATGAGGAGGTAAATATGAAGAGGTGTAGGTAAAGTTGAAGGGGTGTAGATAAAGATGAAGAGGTGAAGATGAAGAGGTGTAAGTAAAGATGAAGAGGTGAAGATGAGGAGGTGTTACCATGTAGGTAAAGATGAAGAGGTGTAGGTAATGATGAATAGGTGTAGGTAAAGATGAAGAGGTAGGTAAAGATGAGGTCTAGGTAAAGATGAAGAGGTAGGTAGAGATGAAGAGGTGTACGTATGTAAGTGAGTAAGTTGGTGTTTTACGCCCAGTCAACCGGTGCGGTTATATCAGGGCGATGTGAAGAGGTGTAGGTAACGATGAAGAGGTGTAGGTAAAGATGAAGAGGTAAAGATGAAGAGCTGAAGATGAAGAGGTGTTGATAAACATGAAAAGTCGTAGATATGGGTGAATAGGTGTAGGTAAAGATTAAGAATGTCCTCCTGAATGACCATGGCCGTGCCCTTGCAGGATCGAGAAGGAGAAGATGGAGTTGGACCGAATACGCAACATGACGGAGGAGGAGCGGCGCCAGGAGTTCCGAGCCAACCCCAAGCAGGTCACCAACAAGGCACCCAAGGGCAAATACAAGTTCCTGCAGAAATACTACCACAGAGGAGCGTTCTTTGTCGTGAGTTTTGCAGTCACCATGTTTTAAGCTTTACAGTATGTTCCTGTGTGCTTGGGAGGGGGAGAGAGAGAGAGAGAGAGTGTGCGTGCGTGCGTAAGAAGTGATGAATGGGTAAAATGGTACGTGGTTGCTGTGGTTTCAAAGCGAGTATGAGAAAGAGAGTGAATGATTTGTGCTGCATGTGGTTGTGAATTGAGAGTAATTGATTGAAGTGGTGTGTGTGAGTCTGGTTCTAGAACTAACAGTTAAAGTGGTGTGTGAGTCTGGTTCTAGAACTAACAGTTAAAGTGGTGTGTGTGAGTCTGGTTCTAGAAACTAACAGTTAAAGTGGTGTGTGTGAGTCTGGTTCTTGAACTAACAGTTAAAGTGGTGTGTGTGAGTCTGGTTCTAGAACTAACAGTTAAAGTGATGTGTGTGAGTCTGGTTCTAGAACTAACAGTTAAAGTGATGTGTGTGAGTCTGGTTCTAGAACTAACAGTTAAAGTGGTGTGTGTGAGTCTGGTTCTAGAACTAACAGTTAAAGTGATGTGTGAGTCTGGTTCTAGAACTAACAGTTAAAGTGGTGTGTGTGAATCTGGTTCTAGAACTAACAGTTAAAGTGGTGTGTGTGAGTCTGGTTCTAGAACTAAATTGATTAGAAGTGATGTGTGTGAGTCTGGTTCTAGAACTAACAGTTAAAGTGATGTGTGTGAGTCTGGTTCTAGAACTAACAGTTAAAGTGATGTGTGTGAGTCTGGTTCTAGAACTAACAGTTAAAGTGATGTGTGTGAGTCTGGTTCTAGAACTAACAGTTAAAGTGATGTGTGATTGTGGTTCGAATACATTAAAGTGATGTGTGTAGTCTGGTTCAAATTAACATTGAAGTGATGTGTGGGTGTGGTTTGGAGTATTGACTAGACGTGATTTAGTTTGGTCCGAATGATTTGAATGTGTGTGGTGTGTTTTTTTGGGAAGTGGATGTGTTGGAGTGTGTGGGTGCTTTAGAAAAGTGAAAAGAAGAACTGTTGCAATGCTGTGTGGTGTGGGTGTGGTTTGGGATGATTGACTGAAGGGATGTGTGGGCTTTAAAAGTAAAAGAAGAACTGTTGAATCTGTGTGGTGTGGGTGTGGTTTGGGAATGATTGACTGAAGCGGATGTGTGGCGCTTTAGAAAAGTAGAAAAGAAGAATGTTGCAATGCTGTGTGGTGTGGGTGTGGTTTGGGAATGATTGACTGAAGCGGATGTGTGGCGCTTTAGAAAAGTAAAAAGAAGAACTGTTGCATGTGTGTGGTGTGGGTGTGGTTTGGGAGTGATTGACTGAAGTGGATGTGTGGCGCTTTAGAAAAGTAGAAAAGAAGAACTGTTGCAGTGCTGTGTGGTGTGGGTGTGGTTTGGGAGTGATTGACTGAAGTGGATGTGTGGCGCTTTAGAAAAGTAAAAAAAGAACTGTTGCAATGCTGTGTGGTGTGGGTGTGGTTTGGGAGTGATTGACTGAAGTGGATGTGTGGCGCTTTAGAAAAGTAGAAAAGAAGAACTGTTGCAATGCTGTGTGGTGTGGGTGTGGTTTGGGAGTGATTGACTGAAGTGGATGTGTGGCGCTTTAGAAAAGTAAAAAAGAAGAACTGTTGCAATGCTGTGTGGTGTGGGTGTGGTTTGGGAGTGATTGACTGAAGTGGATGTGTGGCGCTTTAGAAAAGTAAAAAAAGAAGAACTTTTGCAATGCTGCGTGGTGTGGGTGTGGTTTCAGAGTCAAGACGAAGATGTGCAGTATAAGCAGGACTTCTCTCAGCCCACGCTGGATGACCACTTTGTCAAGACCATCCTCCACTCGCATGTAGGCCTCTCTCTCACCTCCACTTTGTTAGGCCTCTCTCTCACCTCCGCCTTGTTAGGCCTCTCTCTCACCTCCACCTTTTCAGGCCTCTCTCTCACCTCCACCTTGTTAGGCCTCTCTCTCACCTCCACCTTTTAGGCCTCTCTCACCTCCACCTTGTTCAGGATTTCTCTCAACCTCACTTCTTGGTGCCTCTCTCTCACCTCCACCTTTTAGGCCTCTCATTGAACGAACTTTCCCACACTGTAAGGTATTACTCAATCCTGGCATTCTTTTGGCCCCTAAGTCTGCATGTTTTCCATGTGTGTAGACTTTGTCCCCCAGTTAGAATTGGTTCTCTCTGTGCCCAGCGGGAAGATCGGTGTTTTCCATGGCTTTGTCTGCCCAGTCAGAATCGGTGTTTTCCATGATTTGTCTGCCCAGTAGAATGGTGTTTTCCATGATTTGTCTGCCCAGTTAGGATCGGTGTTTTCCATGATTTGTCTGCCCAGTTAGGATCGGTGTTTTCCATGATTTGTCTGCCCAGTTAGGATCGGTGTTTTCCATGTTTTGTCTGCCCAGTTAGGATCGGTGTTTTCCATGTTTGTCTGCCCAGTCAGAATCGGTGTTTTCCATGTTTTTGTCTGCCCAGTTAGGATCGGTGTTTTCCATGATTTGTCTGCCCAGTCAGGATCGGTGTTTTCCATGATTTGTCTGCCCAGTTAGGATCAGTGTTTTCCATGATGGATTGTTCTGCCCAGTTAGGATCAGTGTTTTCCATGATTTGTCTGCCCAGTTAGGATCAGTGTTTTCCATGTTTTGTTTCTGTTGCCCAGTCAGAATCGGTGTTTTCCATGTTTTGTCTGCCCAGTCAGAATCGGTGTTTTCCATGTTTTGTCTGCCCAGTCAGAATTGGTGTTTTCCATGTTTTGTCTGCCCAGTCAGAATCGGTGTTTTCCATGATTTGTCTGCCCAGTCAGAATCGGTGTTTTCCATGTTTTGTCTGCCCAGTCAGAATCAGTGTTTTCCATGTGATGGGATTTGTCTGCCCAGTCAGAATTGGTGTTTTTCATGCGGTGTGATTTGTCCACACAGTCAGGATGTGTTTTCCATGGGGTGTGTTTTGTTTGCCCAGGTGAAGAACTTTGGCCGGTCTGGTCGCACGAAGTACACCCACCTTTTGGACCAGGACACGACCCACTTTGACTCCCCCTGGATTGCCGACAGCATGCAGAATCTCAAGTTCCACACGTCCAAGGGCGGCGGCACCAAGCAGAACTTTGAACGACCCTCATCTCGCACAGCCCAGAAGTGATGACTGTGTGTGTGTGTGCGGGTGGTATGTGTGGGTGTGGTGTGGTGTGTGGTATGTGTGCGTGCATGTGTGTGTGCGTGCTTGTGCAAGCGTGCATTTGTGTGTGCGTGTGCGCCTGAACAGTTGATGCTTTAGAAGAGAGACTGCTAGAGAGGGTATGACTGCCTATGAAGTGGGCTGTTTTAAGCTGTTGTTTCAAAGGGGAAGGGAGAACCAGCAAGCCTTTTTACCCCAAGCTATCACCTTAGATGTTCAGTTTTTGATGTAAATGTCGTCATCTTCAGAGTTCATTTCACAGTTACCCTGTCTTCATGTCCGGCGATCATTTGTCGGCTCAGCTTCACATCTTGCTGAAGACTGTAAATCACCAGGTGTTAATAAAATGTAAGTGTATGAGTTGTAATATGCGTGGAGATACAATGTCTTCTCTTCTCATGAAAAATGCTTTTTGTTAGAATGAATCTTGGTTGTAGCACTGGTGGACATTTCATCTGTGCAAAAAACTCAATTTCATCTTTTTCTTGAACATCTCATTAAAAGCAAACAACAAATTGAATAATGCCTGATTTTATCCTTTGTAATAAGGGTACTGCAGCCACAAAAGTAGGTCACCTTTTTGAGGAAGGCTGCAGGAGCCACGAAAGTAGGTCACCTTGAAAGCTGCAGCAGCCACAGAGTAGGTCACCTTGAAGAAGGCTGCAGCCGCCACAAAAGTAGGTCACCCTACTTGAGGAAGGCTGCAGCCGCCACAAAAGTAGGTCACCCTACTTGAGGAAGGTTGCAGCAGCCACAAAAGTAGGTCACCTTGAAGAAGGCTGCAGCAGCCACAGAAGTAGGTCATTTGAGGAAGGCTGCAGCAGCGACAAAAGTAGGTCACCTTAGTTGAGGAAGGCTGCAGCAGCCACGAAAGTAGGTCACCTTACTCCAGGAAGGCTGCAGCAGCCACAGAAGTAGGTCACCTTACTCCAGGAAGGCTGCAGCAGCCACAAAAGTAGGTCACCTTACTCCAGGAAGGCTGCAGCAGCCACAGAAGTAGGTCACCTTACTCGTGGTACTACTGAGTTTCACGTGTGCAGAAGCAAGCAGCATTTCTTTCTTGCTTACCTTTCACAAAACACAGAAAAACCTGTCATATAATCCAGGAAAAACACCTCTTGCATTTTCCACGGCAAGTGTCTGCTTTGATTTTTTTCACTGCGTAGGGATCTGCAATGTGTAGCCCAAAATATGCTGGCGCCGCATGCTTTTAACTGCCGTTCTGGGGATGAGACTTTCGGTTTGGTTTTCCCTGCCTGACAAGGGGAGGGAACAGAGTGCTAAGCAGGCGGTGGCGTCCTGTCACATTTATCCTGGTGACTGTAGCGCCCAGGTGCTCTCGCGGTTTTAAGCGCTCCACAGTGTTCAAGTACTCCCGTCTTGCCTAGAGGTGTGAAGCGTTGGGAGTTTTAGTCTTATGTAACAGATATTTAATGTTATAAAAACATATCTTTAAGTGTGGCTTAATAAATACTTGTGATCATAAAAGCGTAAGCGTTAAATGTGGATTGTGAACCGTTCACACAGCTGTGGCACTGCTGTTGAGCAGAGTACTGTACACAGCTACGTTAGAGAGAGCTGAAAACAAGTCAGTGGAATGATGAAGGAGCAGAAAATTGTGGTGCTGTTGTTTAACACCTCATCTTGCTCATTGTCTATTTAAATTTTTTTTTTTTTTAAGGTAATGGTACTGAAGTTTGCCCCCCTCCCACAAACACACACAACAGCAACAACAACAACAACAAAACAAACAAACAGACAAAACAGCCCTGCCTAATAGGTTAACAATTCACATTGTCGTGAAATGACCAGTTTTGTTTTATACCACACAGGGCTTGGAGAGGTTTTCAGATTAAAAAAACGACAAACACACAAACAAACAAAAAACACAATTTTCTGCTTCATCATTTCTCAGTACGTTTCACTTGCGGCCTAGAAAGAAAGAAAATATGCAGGTCTGTGTAGTGAGCATCTTTCACTTGCCTAGAAAGAAAGAAAATATGCAGGTCTGTGTAGTGAGCATCTTTCCAGTCTTTTGTGCAAAAAACCATGCGGTACAGCTTAACACTGACCAGCACACTGAATCACACTCACAGATTGTCGTGCGAGTTTACGGTGCTTATGTTTTACACTAAATTACGGGGCTGATCGTTGGATTAACCTCTCGGCGCTGCATATAGGATGGGGATGTAGCAATGCAGAAAACTAAAACAGTAGTACATATGGACAAACACACACTCGCGCTCTCTCTCTCTCTCACACGCACACATACGTGCACACACGCACGAACGCACGCACCACACACGCACGCACAAAAGTACACACACACACACACACACACACACACACACACACACACACACACACACACACAAAGAGAGGGATCTTGATCTTGGACGAGATGATAGGATCTGAGAGGTGACTAAAGCACCGATGCTTGTTGCATTTCTGATGTGAAGTTTTAATGCTTCTATGCCATCATACCAGCTCTGGTCAATCCAACCGATTGAACTGAATTAACCTGCACACATGCTCAGTGTCCACTCATGTAGAAGACAACACTTGCTGTTTTGCTGATGTCATATCGAGGAAGGCTGCAGCAGCCACAAAAGTTTTTACATCATGTTTATTGGAGTAAATATTACTATTCCGTGATTGTTTTCCGTTTGCGTGTTCCACAGTTATAGATCTTCGGCTTTCAACTTGAGCTTGACGTACAACAGACAGGTATGTAAGTACAGATGCTGCAGCTTTCTAAGCGTACTGAGAAATACAATAGATAGGTATGTAAGTCCAGATGCTGCAGCTTTTTAAGCGTACTGAGAAATACAATAGATAGCTATTAAGTACGGATGCTGCAGCTTTCTAAGCGTACTGAGAAATACAATAGACAGGTATATAATACGGATGCTGTGGCTTTCTAAGCGTACTGAGAAATACAATAGACAGGTATGTAAGTACAGGTGCTGCAGCTTTGTAAGCGTACTGAGAAATACAATAGACAGGTATATAATACGGATGCTGTGTCTTTCTAAGCGTACTGAGAATCACTGCCAAACTTGGCTCCGAACAAACTAAGACTTAATCTTT
Source organism: Alviniconcha marisindica (assembly GCA_018857735.1). Lineage (NCBI taxonomy): Eukaryota > Metazoa > Mollusca > Gastropoda > Provannidae > Alviniconcha > Alviniconcha marisindica. The sequence continues at coordinate 310,541 of JABMCL010003776.1, read as the reverse complement.
TGTGAGTCTGCTAACTCGAAGCTAAGCTAAGAGTCACTACCGAGTCTAACTCGAAGCTAAACTGCTGAGAATCACTACCTGATGCGTCTAATTCCAGGCTTAGCTAAGAATCATTACCAAGACCGTCTAACCCTAAGCTTAGCCTAACTATGAATCACTGGCTTGAAAGCTTCTTCTTTTTTGCTTTTGCTTTTCTTTTTTTTTTTTGCTTTTTCTTTTTAACTAGCCGACACAGCACAAACATTACACCGGTAGGATCGTCATTATTACCGGCAAGGCACAGCCGTCATTCAACATGTCGTCGCTTAGCCAACCAGAGTGTTTGAAATGCGGGTCCCATCGATCTCATTGGACCGCTAAATATAGATTTGACACAACCAATCACGAAGCTCCACATACGGGCTCACATGGGTCTTTTCCGCAGCCCACAACACTGTAACACAAGACAGGGTATGACGAGTCAGCTGCATCATGGCCACGTTTAATTACTTCATCAATATAGTACTGTAATCCACGTAAACGATGTTAAAAATATACAATGTACATCTGCAAAAGAACACGAAGAAGAAGAAAAACGGTTTAAAAAAATAAACCATAAAAGCGATATTTGTCGGTTCTACCACACCGAGAGCTACTTTTTGTTCCAGGGACAAAATTGCAAGCACCAGCACTGAAGAGTAAAATACATAGTATCATTAAAATAGCCAACACCTCTACATGCATTTGGGTTCTCATGGCTTTTGGGAGAGGCGTTCATTTCGGTATCAATTAAAAAGCAAAAAATAAAAACATAAAAAAGGATACATTTTCCCAAGAGCCATGTGCCTTTTAATTATTATTATTATTTTTATTTTTTTATTTTTTCACAGTTCAGCTGGAAGTGCGTTCAGGCTTAAACCTGGAGGAAAGATTTGTTTGTTTTTTCCCCTTCCTTGAATGTAGAGTTAGCTGTGAGTACATGCCGATAGAATCACGCCGAGAGCCTTTTGTTATGCTGGGTGCACCTGTGGTGTATTGGTGTGTATCTGACTGTACATCTGTGGTGTATTAGCGTGCATCTGTGGTGTATTGCTTTGTGTTGTGTATTATTGTGTCTCTGTGGTGTATTGCTGTGCGTCTGTGGTGTGTTATTGTGTCTCTTTGGTGTATTGGTGTGTGTGGTGTATTATTGTGTCTCTGTGGTGTATTTCTGTGTGTGGTGTATTATTGTGTCTCTGTGGTGTATTGCTGTTTGTGCGTGTATTATTGTGCCTCTGTGGTGTATTTCTGTGTCTGTAGTGTATTATTGTGTGTCTGTGGTGTATTGCTGTACGTCTGTGGAGTGTAATTTTGTATATGTGGTGTGTTATTGTGTATATGTAGTGCATTACTGTGTATCTCTTGCGTGTCATTGCGAGTGAGAGCAAGTCGGGGACGGGCGGAAACCAGGCCGTGGTTAAAACCACTGAGAATTCCAATTGTTGGCACCTGGAGTACCTGCGTAGCTGGCAACACACTTCCATGTTATGAAAACTGTTTACTTCCACGGTTTGTTTTTTTCATGTCCGTAGTAATTGTGACAACCATTTCCTACTACTGTTAATTTGTGTTAAAAAAAAAAAAAAAAAATCAAAAAAATAATCCCGGTAGTTCCTATAACTGTGTTCCGAAATTCTCCGTGGCGGCACTGGCACTGCTGGAAGAGGCACTGGCCGCAGCAGCGCGCGCGGCGCCAGGGGCCCACCCCTCCGACTGCAGCGCCTCAGCCAGTCCTGAGGGGGCTGCCTCGTCCGGGAAGACATCGGCCAGTCCTGAGGGGGCTGCCTCGTCTGGGAAGGCGGGAACGGGTTCCGGGGAGGAGGAGGAGGAGGAGGCGGCGGAGGCCGCGTCAGCCTGGAACACCTCGATGACCTCCGAGGCGGTCAGCTGGGTGTGGGGGTCGGGGCTGGCGGGGCCGGGGGAAGGCGCCGGGGCCGGGGCCGGGGACGCGTGGCCGACCTCGGAGCCTGACGCCCGTGCCGGCAGCTCTTCGGACGCCTCGCTCGGACAGGCCAAGTGCGACGCGGTCCGGGGCAGGGACCCCGGCAGGTCCGAGCCCAGCGCGTCCTCCTCCTCCTCCTCCGTAGTAGTAGTAGTAGCAGTCCAGGCGGCGCTGGACGCTCGGGCCAGCGCGCACCCGGCGAGGTGCCCCGAGGCGTCGGCGCCGACGGCGTGGTTGGACTCCACCACCCGCAGCTTGGCGGACTCCGGGTAGAAGCGGGCGACGGAGGGCCGGTGGTGGAAGGCCTGCTGCACGTAGACGTGCGGGTTGGAGTTGCTGAGGTTGAAGTTGGGGTTGAAGGCCATGGGCTTGCTGTCGGGCAGCACGGTCTGCGGGTAGAGGAAGGGGTTGTAGGGGCTGTGGAACTGGCTGACGAACAGCTGGCCCGGGGTCGGGGAGGTGAACATGCCGGGGGACGAGGCGAAGAGCCCGGCGGGATGCGAGGGCGGCCCGAAGAGCCCCTGGGGGCTGGAGAGCGGGGAGGGCGGCAGGAACATGCCCCCCGCGTGGGCCGGCCAGGAGGGCGGGTGGGGCAGCTGCTGGGGGTGGGGGGCCTGGATGCCGATGACGTAGACGGGGGTGGGCTGGTAGCTGTGGAGGGAGCTGGGACCGCGCCAGGGGAAGTCGCTGTGGGCGTAGTCGGCGATGGCGCGGGGGTTGGGCGAGGAGTGGGGGAAGGAGCAGCGGGCGCCCAGCGGCTCGGGCCGGCTGTCCCGGGGCACGACGTCGGGCGGGGCCGTCGTCTGGCCGCTGCTGGTGCTGTGGGGCCCGTCGCGCTGCCGCTCCTGGGACGGGCTGAGCTCGGAGCTGTCCTGCGACATGCTGGAGTCGGAGGGCTCCTGCACCACGGGCGGCTGGCGCTGGTGTATGACGTGCTGGTGCAGCGAGGTGCCCAGCACGGTGGTGTGGGAGTGCGGGTGGTAGGCGAGGGGCTGCAGCGGGGCCTGGCCAGGGGCGTGGTAGAGGAAGGCGTGGGTGTGGTACTGGGAGCAGGGCTGGGCCAGGTGCGGGGGCTGCCCGGGGCAGGGCAGGGCGCCGTGCAGGTGGGTGGGCGGGTGCTCGGCCTGGAAGGGGGCGCTGCTGTTGTACTGGGAGGGCGTGACGGAGACGGGCGGCGCGGCGCGCGTGCCGGGAACGTGCTGCGCGGCGGCGCCGTGGTGGCTGCGCGCGGCGGCGTGGCTGGGCATGTCCAGGTCCTCCTCCACCGGGTTGCCGTCCGTCTGCTGGCACACGGAGCGCGCGCGACTCTCGCTGCCCGCCGTCACCGGCTGACAGGTGCCGGCCTCCACGCCGGTGGACAGGGGCGGCCGGCAGTCGGGGCCGGAACACACCGGCACCCCGCCGGTCCGGGCCAGGTCGGGGGGCTGCGAGGCCAGGCAGGCGGCCCCGCCGTGCGCGCAGATGGGACCGGCGGTCTGCAGGGGAAAGGGCGGTCCGGCGGCGGCGGCGGCGAGCGCGTTGTGCGGGCCCTCCTCCGTGTGGTAGGGGCAGAGCTGGTCCGGGCACGGGTACAGCCCTGGGGGCACCCGCTGAGGCAGGCAGTCGGCCACGGGGTAGTAGCCGGGGGCGGTGGGGGGGCCGCAGGGCGGGTAGAGGCCCGGCGTGGGCGGGCCGAGGACGGCGGGGCAGAGCGAGGACGGGCTGGAGGCGTAGGTGAGGAGCTTGACGAGGCGCGGGTCGGAGAGGTCCAGCGCGCGCTGCACCACGCGGCTCTCCCGCAGCGAGTACAGAAGGCGCGGCTGCGGCGCCGCCGCCGCCGGCAGGCACGTCTCGGGGGGGCACGAGCACCCCTGCTCCGCCATCTCGCTGTGCCAGGGGCTGTGAGGGTCCCCCCCGGGCAGCTCCCCTGGGTGCTCCCGGTGGCGGGTGTGGCGGTTACGGGTGGCGGCTTCCCGGGCCTGGAACAGAAACAGCCACCGTCACGGCGCACCATCTTGCAGCACAACCAGGGGAGCGGGGTGGGGAGGGGGGTGGGGTGGGTGGTGACTGGACAAGGGGGGCGACTATAACGGGGAATGAGGAATGTGGTCACATCACCCAGGGAAGTTGGGGAGGGTGGGGTTGGGTGTGGGGGGGAGGGAGGGTGCCGGGGGGGGGGGGGGGGGAGAACCCAACTGAGCACAAACCCCTGTGTGCCAGAGAAGCCAGGCAGCTTGCTGGCGGGAAAGTGAAGCGGTGAAGAACTGGGAGTGTTTAAGCCACGCTGCTGTTGGCGACGGGTGGACAGACCAGCATCAGGTGATGGAGCCCGACGGCCTCGGACCGTTCCACACCGCTAGCAATACCACTAGCACTCAAAGACCCAGCCCGCATCTACCTGTCTCCCGCACCAGGTCGCCAGCATCGGACCCCGGGCGGTGGACTGGACGTGGAAATTGCTATGGCTAACTGTGTACTGAGTTCAGACTGCGAAAACTTCGAAACAAACTTGCTCACACAGACACACACCTAGAGGCACCGATCATCCACTGAATGTATCGGCAATCAATGTTCAGATGTGTCACCTGGGACACAATGCTCCAGATCCACTGAGATCCGCTGACGGTAATATAGGCTAGGTGCGGTGCGAACGAGGTTCAAGGTTCCAGGCGAGATCAAAAGGCCAAGAGATCTAGAGGAGGGAGGTGGAGCTGGACCTTTAAGTTAGCCCAGAAGAGATCATGAATAGGGAGGTGGAGCTGGGCTGCGAAAGTTGGACTTCTTTCGCTTCGAGTTGTTCCTCAACAGCAGTGCAACGGACATTGTCCTTGTGATTCTGCCCAAGCACGGCAGTTGAAACAGCAATTGCGCAGTGCACTAGTCGCTGGGCAATGGCGAGGGGACACCGCCTTAACACTTCCATTGTTCTGGCGGCGGTCCACGGTCTCTCCGGTCTTTTTCGGGCGGTATCCGAAAAGCGGTCGAGCCTTCACTCTTTCGTCCCCTTCCCCCCCTGTCCCCGTCCCTAATAAGCCATCTCGCTTCTGTGACGTAAAGCAAAGTGTACTCGAACGAGGCTTGTGAACCGGTTTGGCCCAGCGGTAAGGCGTTCGGCTGGTAAGCAGAAGGGCCTCGGCTCGATTCCGCTTCGGCTCTCCCTTCTCTTCAAAAAGGTTGTGGTTTGTGGACACTGTCTTGTGACTGTGTCCCTCACAATCAATGGAGCATTAAAATGGTTCTTATCGCTGCCGTTCTTAATGCAGGGGTCATTGTGGTGGTGACATTGAGTATAGCGATAGGCATGTAATCTCCCTCTTTCCCCACCTCCATTCGCCCGTCCCTAATAAGCCTTATGGTTTCTGTGGACGTAAAGCGCCGTGTAAGAAGAATGCGGTTTAATGTCTTCAAGTATAGCGGCTGACATATCGGGGACAAACAAACACGGGCTGAAAAAGCCGCTGTCATTATAGTCTAGCCGACTTGGCGAAGGACCACTTGGCGAAGATGTCTTCGGGCACCTCGGTGTTTAAACATCGGGCCATCATCGCCCAAATCTTCGGCGATTTGCCGCAGAAGCACGTCTCTTTTTGATTCTGCTTAGATGGGTCCCACAGCATCCACTGATGCTCCAACGGGGCATTGCGATGCGAATGGGACTTAAATGATGATGTGGAGCTTCATGCCTCGGATGTCGGTTGACATTTAGGGACAAACTGTGACCAATGCCGAAGCGGTTCAGTGTTGCTTTACGTCCACAGAAACCGTAAGGCTCATTAGGACGGAAAGCCCAGGACGGCCACCTCGACTTTCACACAGCTCCTGAACTCTGAGAATGGGACTTAAAGGGTCGGCCTGCCTATAAACAGCGGGCCGGGATATTTGAAATTTCTTTTCTTCAAAGTATGACACGCTCACATCGCTGCTGGTTTATCACAAATATCTGGAAATGAAACCATCGCTTGAATATGAGACAGCACAGACGTAAAATTTACTCTCAGCTTTCTATCTGCTAAATCATTGTGTTGATGAAAGTGAATTTTGTCTCATTTCAAGACTCGAAAGCTTTGAAGCAAGGACGATTTGAATACAAATGGGCGGGGCTTATGACGTGGCCAATGCTGTGCTTTCAGTTTCACACACATCGGTCACTTTAACATTTCAAGGCCAGCCGTTACTTTCAAACAGTTGCTGAACTGCGTCTCTCTGTTCACGATTCATGCCCCTCAAAGCCCCGCCCCTTTGCCCAAAATTAATTAAGATTGACGCGAGTGCTAGTGCGTATACCTTCGGGAACCGAGACTTCATGTGTGAGAGTCGAGGTGGCCGTCGAGGTGGCCGTCCTGGGCTGTCCGTTCTAACGAGCCTTCTGGCTTCCGTGAACGTAAAGGTATACCGAACCATGCTTCGGCACTGATCTCAGCTTGTCCTAATACGTGAACCGACATCCGAGGACGTTAAGCAACACAACCACCACCGAGACTTTAAATTAATGTCCTCAGATGTCAGCTGACACATTACGGACAAAACTCGGCAATAAAATCTTCAGTCTTTTTATTCTCAGTGGTGGCAGTTTCCTCTTTGACGGTTCGCAGGTCGAGACGCCTCGGTGTAGACGTCTAACAGAGAGGGTTAGTACACGGGTGGTAGTGGTAGTGGTGGCGGTAGTGGCGCAACCCAACTGTCTACCTACGCTTGTGCGCGTGCCTCAAGCGTAACGTAGCCCAAGTCGCACAGATCTCAGACCCCTACGCCCTTCACACAGAAGAGTCACTTGAGAAGGTTCATCCAGTCGCAAACTTTACAGACTGCAGTCTTTTGCGACATGCTGTCAAGTAGTTGTTATGCTCGTAAAACTGACAACAAACACGCACTCTTGCAGCTGGTTACTTCAGTAGCACTACGGTCCACCATTTTGATTTTGGAGGAAATTGATACGGTTCCATCGTAAAGCTAAAACAGCAATGAAATCAACAAAAGCAACCCAAATTGCAATCTCATACAAGCACACGATGCTAATCTATAAAGAAAAGTATAAGTTTAATGTTTACATAGCAAAATAAAGTGGAAATGGTCCCTACGAATCCAATGTGGTAAGAACGCAGCAGTAGACGAGAACTTGAGCCGTGTGGTAAACAATCCTCGTAACCTCTGACCTGTGACCTTAGGTCCGCACACAAATCGCTGACGTCACAAGAGAAAATAGTTACCTAACCACTGCCATTACCACTACCACCTGTGTACTAACTCTGTCTAGTGGCCGACGACCCGGTCACGTGCGATAAACTGACTGACCAATCAACCGTCAGCTTAGGAGCTGTACTGCGACATGCTAAGACATCCGAGCATCGACTTGCGCTGTAATTTTTAAGAGGGAAAACAAGCCTTGGCGATGTCTTGGCCAAACGGCTTGGTGGTGTGCACGTGTCAAGCAGGGCCCTAGGAGGCACGGACATGTGCAACGCACAAAATAATGTAGGCCTGGGAAGCGACTGACAGGCACTCACCACTCCACACGGTGGGCTGGGGTGGGAATCTCACTCCATTTCCCTTCTGTACATACATGCAACGCGTACCTCAATCCCTTCTCTCCACACGAATACAGAGATCTTCACCCTCTACACACACAAAACACGCCCACCCCCCAACACACTTATCGTTAACTGCCCCTCCCCCTTCCTTCACCCCTCCCCACCCAGTGTACCTCCCCCCCACCCCCCCCACCACACCCCCCCGCGTTACCCCCCTACTTTCCACCCCACACCCAGCGTTACCTCCCCCCTTTTTTCACCCCACACCCAGCGTTACCTATCCCTTCATTCATCCCCTCCCAACACCCAGCGTTACCTCCCCCTTCTTTCACCCCACACCCAGCGTTACCTATCCCTTCATTCATCCCCTCCCAACACCCAGCGTTACCTGCCCCTTCTTTCACCCCACACCCAGCGTTACCTATCCCTTCATTCATCCCCTCCCAACACCCAGCGTTACCTGCCCCTTCTTTCACCCCACACCCAGCGTTACCTATCCCTTCATTCATCCCCTCCCAACACCCAACGTTACCTCCCCCTCCTTTCACACCCCCTCCCCACCCAGCGTTACCTCCCCCTTCTTTCACCCCACAACCAGCGTTACCTCCCCCTTCTTTCACCCCACAACCAGCGTTACCTCCCCCTTGTTTCACCCCCAACCAGGGTTACCTCCCCTTCATTCACCCACCTCCCCACACCCAGGGTTAACTCCCTTTCATTCCTCCCCCCCCCCCACACCCAGCGTTACCTCCCCCTTCTTTCACCCCACAGCTAGCGTTGTACGCCCCTTCCCCCCCCCCCCGCCCCACACGCACCTTGCAGATGAGGGGGTCTGTGGCCTCCTGCGCCTTGGCAGCGATGAGCGGGGCCTCAGCGATACGCAGCTGGATCTTTTGCGGCAGCATGTGGACCGGCAGGGCCTCTCCTTCCGGCCGCCCCGCGTGCGGCTTGCCGTACGCCTCCGACACCGGCACCACCTGGAACGTCTTGGCTCCGGTCCACTGCACCACCTCTTCGTCACGCTCCGCCGGCTGTAGAGCATTGCACGTCAGCACTAAGCCACTCGCAGCATCACCAGCGGGTGCTCCAGAGAAACCCAGACCACCCAACCTCTCCACCATGGACACGGGAACTGCTCTATACGTCAGCACTAAGCCACTCGCAGCATCACCAGCGGGTGCTCCAGAGAAACCCAGACCACCCAACCTCTCCACCATAGACACGGGGACTGCTCTCTATGTCACCAGCATCATCAGCGGGTGCTCCAGAGAAACCCAGACCACCCAACCTCTCCACCATAGACACGGGGACTGCTCTCTATGTCACCAGCATCATCAGCAGGGGGCTCCAGAGAAACCCAGACCACCCAACCTCTCCACCATAGACACGGGGACTGCTCTCTATGTCACCAGCATCATCAGCAGGGTGCTCCAGAGAAACCCAGACCACCCAACCTCTCCACCATAGACACGGGGACTGCTGTCTATGTCACCAGCATCATCAGCGGGTGCTGCAGAGAAACCCAGACCACCCAACCTCTCCACCATAGACACGGGGACTGCTCTCTATGTCACCAGCATCATCAGCAGGTGCTCCAGAGAAACCCAGACCACCCAACCTCTCCACCATAGACACGGGGACTGCTCTCTGCGTCACCATTACATTACCGTCACTCGAATCCACGTCATCACTCCATGGACTACAACTCAGCTTCACCACTGCATAGACCACTCAACTTCAACTCTACATAGATCGCTCAACTTCACCACTACATAGTCCACTCAACGTCACCACTACATAGAGCACTCAGACCACCACTACATAGACCACTCAACTTCACCACTACATAGACTACTCAACGTCACCACTACACAAGACCACTCAGCTTCACCACACAAACCAACCAAATTCACCACTTCATAGACCACTCAATTTCGCCACTACCTAGACCACTTAGTGTCACCACTAAACAGACCGCCCAGCGTCACCACTAAATAGACCATAGAGCGTTACTACTTTATAGACCACTGAACTTCGCTACGTAGACCACTCAGCGTCACCATTACGTAGACCACTCGGCGTCACCACTCCAGACAGGCTTCAAAACATCATTGCATAGACCACCCAGTTTCACTAATTGATCATACCACCACATAGACTACTAAACCTCACCACCAAATAGATCACCCAACCTCACCACGACAAATCGTGGATATAGACCACTCAATGTCACCACTGCACAGACCGGCCTTTCCGGTCACCGTTACATGAACGGCTGAATCGATTCACCCTATCGGTAGACCACCCAACTTGCATATGATATATGGCAATTTTCATTCTTTTACACTTGGGCACACCGTTTTGTTGTGTTTGTAATGCAACATTCACACATGTATTTAAAGTAGACCGGACCAGAACGTGCCAAGAAAAAAAGAAGAAAAATTTAAACGTAAATGGGAAAAATAAATGCAGGAGAAACTACAATGCGCACTGTTGCCTTTCTGGCAGTAGTGACCTTCAAACAAAGTTCAGGTCTTTGACAGTAACAGAAACGGGTAGAGCTCAACAGATGTTAATGTAATCAGGCAAAGACTGAATGATCTCAGAGAGAGAGAGAGAGAGAGAGAGAGAGAGAGAGAGAGAGAGAGAGAGAGAGAGAGAGAGAAAACAACAAAACAAAAAAACGACCCCACCACCACCCCCCCTAAAAAGAAAAGAAAAGAAGATGGAAAAGTTAAGGTTGTTGCAGAGACCGAAACTTCGTCCACTGTGTATGCTGAAGAAAGCTAAGCCAGTGAAGGCGTGGTTTGCATGATTTGCATGACCTGGTCCATGTATCTGAAGCTTCGACAGGCGTGAAGCCCCATCCTCCTGTCGCATGCGCAGGTGGGTCTTTGCGAAGTTTGAGAGCGAGAGCGAGACTTGTCTAGATAAAGTAAAGCACATGTACTAACGTAGTGAGCATTCATACAGGAAAGCATTCGTACAGGTAAGCAAAAGCAAGACTGTATACGACTGGTAATATAATAAAGTCGTAAAATGAGATGGCGTACACACACTAGTCGGGTGCGGCATAGAATTAGTTCTGCATCACAAGTTCAAGACAGTAGTGTGTGCTTACATAATTATAGTAAACGTAATTGGATTCTAACGTCCTGTCAACCGCAGGACAGGGTCCCCCCAGGACGAGCATTTGAGCAGACCGCTACGCCACAGACATTGTATAAAATTGCTCGGCGTTCGTACCACCCCCTTTAAGACCTAGGTTCATCATCAAGAGTTTGCCTTTTCGCACTTCCTTCGCATTTGCTTCACATCTGTTCATCACTTAGCATCGTGCTTTTTTTCTGTTCGCTTTCCTCTGGCGTCCCTTGGCAATCCCCGGGAACGTCCTCTCGCCAGGGTCTGGCAGTGTCAGGCAGGACGGCTATGGATGGTGGAGGTGGGGGCACACTGTCCACGAGGCTGTCGTAGGGACCCTGCTCAGGACGCCCGCAAGTGCCCACAGACTGCTTGTAAGGCGAGGCTTCGCGTCTTGGTCTTCTTCTTCTTCTTTCTATTCTGCCTCTGATCGTTTCTTCTTCTTCTTCTTCTTCTTCTTCTGCTTCCGGCTGAAAAAGGCATGGGGGACACTAAGCGAAGGCGCCAGTGGGGCTGAAAACGTCGGCAATGTGCAAATAGTTTGTCTGCAGGCTTCGTGTCATTGTTCTATCAATAGTTATACAACAGAAGATTCTTTTAGAATTCTTTCTTTCTCTTTCTTTTCTTTTTGAATTTGAGCTCCCTGGGACGAAGCAATCGCTAACTGTTCGCTCTTTATCAGAGCAAAAACAAAACAAAGGTTGAGTGGTGACGTAACTGACACTTCTATCACACATGCCGAACGTCTTCATGACGTCACAGACACAGAGTGCCATACACAAAATGGCAGCGCTTGCGGCCGTGCTTTTGCATTTTCAGAAGCTGACTTTTAACAATCGAAACCAGAAATCGACCGAAATTGTGCTGTGAATGTATTTTGGGACATTCCGTTTTGACCGTGTGGATAGGAACCGGGTGCTCCCTCGCTTCGTGTCCACCTTAACCCTTTTTCTGCCGGTAGGACCTCACGTCAGATGATGTCATCGGCAAAGTATTTCCACCTGCTTATAGGATGCTGTACAACTTCCTGCTTGAATTCCAGCTTCTCGCGAATTCTTATGTGCAACAAAGTTCTCAAAAGCAGCATGAAATATAATTTTATTATGTACATGTATATGCATATCAAAAGTAGCATTAGATATGTAGCATTATATGTGCATATCAAAAGCAATATTATATATGTATATCAAAAGCAGCATTAGAATATATATGTATATCAAAAGCAGCATCATTATTATACATATTACAGTCAAATGATCGGAAAATTTAATTAGTGCTCTTTCTGTTTTCCCCGTTCAATTTTCTCTGCATGCATACTTTTCCAACTCCAAGGCAAGCCGTGTTCTCAGTTACTGTGGGCCAACAGACATGCGACACTGACGGCCAAACCCGGTAGTCTGGTAACCCCGCCCTCATGTCATCCACTCAAACTGAACGAGCATCCAGCCAAACAAGCATCAAGTGTCTCATTTCACTGGACTATGATGTGTTACTAAACAGAGACTGACTTGTGCTGGTGCAGGCAAATCTTACTACCTCGGATTTCGGGCCAAACAGGTATGAAATGTCTCATTTTACAGGACTAAGACTAAGATGTGTAACTGAACAGACTTGCACTAGTTGCAGTCGAATCTTACTCTCTCGAGTTTTAGGCCAAGCAAGCATGAAGTGTCTCATTTTACTGGACTCAGACGTGTTACTGAACAGAGACTGCACTAGCTGCAGTCAAATCTTACTCTAACTTCGCGCCAAACAGGCATGAAGTGTCTCATTTTACTGGACTCAGACCTGTAACTGAACAGAGACTGCACTAGCTGCAGTCAAATCTTACTCTAACTTCGCGCCAAACAAGCATGAAGTGTCTCATTTTACTGGACTCAGACCTGTAACTGAACAGACTTGCACTGGTTGCAATCAAATCTTACTCTCTCGTGTTTCGGGCCAAACAAGCATGAAGTGTCTCATTTTACTGGACTCAGACCTGTAACTGAACAGACTTGCACTAGGGTTTCAATCAAATCTTACTCTCTCGTGTTTCGGGCCAAACAAGGGATGAAGTGTCTCATTTTACTGGACTCAGACCTGTAACTGAACAGACTTGCACTGGTTGCAATCAAATCTTACTCTCTCGTGTTTCGGGCCAAACAGGCATGAAGTGTCTCATTTTACTGGACGCAAGATGTACCCAACAGGCTTGCACTAGTTAATCAAATCTTACTCTCTCGTGTTTCGGGCCAAACAAGCATGAAGTGTCTCATTTTACTGGACTCAGACCTGTAACTGAACAGACTTGCACTGGTTGCAATCAAATCTTACTCTCTCGTGTTTCGGGCCAAACAGGCATGAAGTGTCTCATTTTACTGGACGGCTAAGATGTATTCCTAAACAGGCTTGCACTAGTTGCAGTCAAATCGTACTCTCTTTCGGGCACACAGTGATCCTAGTTTACAAAAAATGTAGAAATTTGGGGAGGAGGAAGGGGGGAGGGGGAGGAACTACTAAAAATAGCTTGTAGTAACATAGCTCCGCTCCCTTGCTTTTAGCCCTACTGCTTCCTGTAAGCCTGCACTCAGTCAGTAAAGCTCAACAACGCCATCTAAATGCTCAGTAAATACTACCATCTAAATGCTCAATAAATACTATCATCTAAATGCTGAAAAAGTACCACCATCTAAATGCTCAATAAATGCTACCATCTAGATGCTCAATAAATGCTACCATCTAAATGCTGAAAAAGTACCACCATCTAAATGCTCAATAAATGCTACCATCTAGATGCTCAATAAATGCTACCATCTAAATGCTGAAAAAGTACCACCATCTAAATGCTCAATAAATGCTACCATCTAAATGCTCAGTAACTACTACCACCTAAATGCTCACTAAATGCTACCACCTAAATGCTGAAAAAGTATCACCATCTAAATGCTCAATAAATGCTACCATCTAAATGCTCAGTAACTACTATCATCTAAATGCTCCATAAATACTACCATCGAGCAACTTTTGACGCTGATCACATTCAGTGTCCAAGACAATCAAACGTTACAGATTTTACCACACCAAAATACTTCAAGACAGAGACTCGAATGCTTCACGTGGGTAACCACAACAACAACAACAACAACAACAACAACAACAACAACAACAACAACAACACAACAAAATGCCCAAGACCTTGCTGGGAGTAATTAGTATGCAGAAGCAAACCCCAAATTTCCGTGTATGGTTTTAGCATGGACAATAAACGGTCTTTTCTTATCAATTCACCAAACATCGCCTCTTTTAGGAAATCACGCATGTGTTATTTTTTGGTTTTATTTTCGTTTTGTTTGCACATCCTCTTTTTTCTTTCTATTTTCCCCCAGCGCTGTCAACACGTCCTGTCAATCTGGAAATATTTGTTTTTGTTGTTTTGCGCGCTCTGTAAATTGACAATGCAATATATAACATTCATCACATAGGCGTTTTATCGCAGTATTTCGCGTGTACATTACACCAGAATGACATCGTACATATATTACGTATAATCCTCGCCTCTCCCTCCATATGAACCGGTTTGGCCCAGCGGTATGGCGTTAGGCGGGTATGCGGACGGCGTGGGTTTGATTCCCCCGCTTCAGCTCTTTTTTCTTTTCTTTTTTTCTTTTTTTTCTTTTTCTTTTTCTTCTGAACAGTTGTAGTTTGTGGACACCGTCTTGTGTCTTTGCCCCTCGCGATGAATGAAACATTACAATGGCTCTCACCGCTGTCTGCCCGTCTTAATGAGAGTTAGGTCTAGTTCCGCCTCCACCCATCTCCAGGAATGTCGGTCCCCGCAGGTGCCTCTTGGGAGACAGGTGTAACTAAAGAATGAACTACCCTTCCCCATCCCCGGAGACAGGTGTAACGAAAGGATGAACGCCTCCCCCCCCCCCCCCCCACCCCCCCCCGAGACAGTGTAACAACAGGTAACGCCTCTCCCCCCCCCCCCCCCCACACATCTCTGAGACAGTGTAACAGTAATGAACGCTCCTCCCCCCCCCCCCCCTTCGAGACAGTGTAAGAGGACGCCCCCCCCCTCCCCCCCCCCCCCCCCCGAGACAGTGTAACGAAAGGATGAACGCCTCTTCCCTCCCCCCCCCCCCCTCTCCGAGACAATGTAACAAAGAATGAACGCTCCCCCACCCCTCACCCCCGAGCGAAAGGATGAACGCCTCCCCCCCCCCCCCTCTCTGAGACAGTGTAACGAAGAATGAACGCCCCCCCCCCCCTCTGAGACAGAGTAACGAAAGGATGAACGCCTCCCCCCCCCCCCCCCGAGACAGTGTAACGAAAGGATGAACGCCTCTTCCCCCCCTCCTCTCTGAGACAGTGTAACAAAACGCGCTCCCCTCCCCCCCCCCCCCCCCCCCCCGAGACAGTGTAACGAAAGGATGAACGCCTCCCCCCCCCCCCCCCCCGAGACAGTGTAACGAAAGGATGAACGCATCTTCTCCCCCCCCCCCCCTCTGAGACAATGTAACGAAAATGAACGCTCCCCCCCCCCCCCCCCCCCCGAGACAGTGTAACGGATGAACGCCTCTCCCCCCCCCCCCCCCCTCTGAACTACCCACACAAAGAAAGAATGAGAGGTCTCGTTAGACATCGAGACTACCCCCTCACTCGTACATCGTAAATGAACGATATAACTCGAGAAACAAAAGGGCAAGCCAAGAGAAAAAACAGTGAATGGCAAGAACCGGTAACTAGCCCAACCCCAAACCATAACCCAGGGAGGCCACGAAATCGCTAGTCTATTGAACTAGAACGAACAAAACCTTTTCACTTTTACATGTGATGAAACAAACAAGGATAAATTAGGAAATAAAATAAAACACCCAATAAAAGGCAGGCTCCCTGATGAGGTCTAGCCTGTTGTGAAAGCTAGAGTAAACAGAACGAAAAAGACTGAAACGCCACGCACCTAACAAGGTTCGAGAAAGATGAAATAACAAGGAGGAAATAAACAAAGGCCCACTACTGACAATGGCGTCGGAGCTTCATCCTTGGAGATTCGAACTGGATTTTTTTCCAAGTCGGTTACCTTGTGGCTACTAGCCATTTTGCAGCGACTCCCAGAGTGACGTAGTGCGCATATGTGCACCTGATTTTCAGCGTCATGGCGACGCTTTCGGTACGACAGAAAATGCATGTTTTCGTGCATTTATAACCCTCAGATCACAATTTCACCTACATCATTGTTCTCAGCGAACTTTAACGGAAATTGTGTCAAAAATCACCCCCAACCTTGGACTTGTCCTTTAACTACATATCAAGCAATCAGGCAAGAAATCAGTCACAAAAATAAAATCAATTTTTATTCAGTTCAAATGCTTCTACAATGACACCGATCATCACAGATTTTACGGAAATTACAACCATATCGCAGTCAGAATTGTCACAGAATGTAGACCAAATAAACTCATCGCATGATTTTGCGAGTGCTTATTTGACCTGAGCTTAGGTCAAAAGAGCCGACCACGAACCCTTATTTAGACCGTTGCAATTTATTATTATTATTGTTTTAATTTTTACTGTTGATGTTATTATTATTCATTTGCACTTGCTCCGTCAATGCGTTTTGTTTCAGTTGGCTGCAGTCACGATTGAATGTACGCCATTAAATGTTTTGAAGGCTTTCCTCAGAATCTGCTAACTTTGTTGTTTTATTTGCTCTTTTGCTATGCTTTAACTTGTAGGACAAACACACGCTTCTCTCCTCGAGTGCTATGTGTTGTTATGATTGATTAAGCCATCTGAATGACTGACAGCCGGGACGTCTTTTTTGTACATAACAATTTAGATCACGCATCTTTTGCATAATTATGCTTGAACACTTGTCGATATATACATATTTATTTTTTTGGATAACATTTTCCATCTCGATGTACATTATGTGTGTATGCTTGTTCAGCGCCTTGAGCCGCAGGGTAGGCGCTTTACAAATTTCCATTATTATTATTATTATGCAGTAGACAACAATTTATTTTTACTCATGCGCTCAACTGAGTCAGTGAGTGCATAACATGCACACATTGTTTGAATTACGCCAGACAAGAACTTGCTGAGAAATCTTCATTCCCCGTGCCGCTGTGCCCTTGGCCACCCAAACTGGTTTGAAAATGGCCAGATGTTTGCAATTTGTCTGTTATCAAGTATCTTGCAGAGTGTGTAAACTCTCGCTCAGACAGTGTTACAGAAGCTTTCGGCTCACGTTAGACGTTTTCGCCAAATTCTCAAATCAATTCATAAAATATCTCTAAAATGCACACCAAACTCGCAAAAAGCAATTTATTGCAAGCTTGTTTGTGTATTTAAGAAGTACACAAAGTTTAAACTGCACGGAAGGAGAATGTTTTTGTAAAAATGCTAATCGTAGTTTTACATTGGACACCCTGCGACCCTTAAATAAGGCCAAAGTCATCAAAGATGACACGTTGGTGGTGTTCAAGAGGCTTATCGTCATGCAGAGATTGAAAATGAAAAACCACGAAGATACGGTGTCCGAAAAACTTAAAAGTAACCATTCAGTACAGTTTTTGTTGATGTAGAAAATAAAATGTCTCAATTATCTCCTAAGCAGAAGAAGAGGAGGAAGAAGAAGGAGAAGAAGAAGAAGAAGAAGAAAGGCGCATTATGCATGTCCCAGTCTAGTCCCTGTACATATATGCAAACCATTAACCATTTCAATAAGACAAGAAATACAGGTTTCCATTCCCGCCTGTTTCAGTGTTTGACGCCGATGTGAACAAGAACTGTGGCCGAGGTCACAAGTAATCCTGACGGGTCAAGCTCAATGAGTACTGACTTTGGAGCAGCCATCGTTCAAAATTTGACATTTGTTCCTAATATGCTTTCCGAAAACATGGCAACATCGAAGTTTTTGCCATAAATCGCTAACACTGATCATTGAATACACTCACTTTTCTCAACACTCATGCCAAAAGGTTAAGCGGCAACTAAGAAAGAGGGAATGTAATACGTTTTATGTTCTCATCAAATAAAGTCAGATAATACTTTCAGAATCATCAATAATGATTTGTCAACTTACTGCTACTATCTACGATCACTTTTACAGACATCTTTATATATTTTTGTCTGTATACTTAGCAGTGAGTCTGCTGACTGTAAGCTGATACTGGAAACTGTCTGGCAATTGCATGTTGAGCTAAGCCAAGGCTTTGCTTATCAGTTTAAATACTTTAATGACTCCCTACTTGTTGCACTCAATCGTAGGCAATACTGGCAAAACTGGTCATTTTTTACGCACATCGGGCACATTTCTCACGTGTCCTCGACGCGTTGTAATGTAGGCGTGTAACTGAATGTAACTGATTGCCTGCAGAATGGAGTTAATAAAATCCATCTGTAGACGTTTTGTGGAACTGGTTTCCTGGGGTTTAAACATCTGTGCATTGTTGTGAAAAGGTGCTCGACTTTAGAGCTTGAGCAGATATATATTTGTGTAGTTTATTTTACAATTTTGTGCACCTCTTTGCTTGCAATGTACCGATATGCAAAATTTAGACAGGGTTTGAACTAGATCAGAAAAGGACATGTGAAGAAATATTTATTATTATTCATCGCTTTTATATAGCGCTATTCTCTGCTCTCGAGAAGACTCACTATGCACATGTGGCATGTGATTCTGAATGAATGAGTGACTGTATCCTTTTAAATACCGCTTTCGGCTTAATCTCTCCGATGCTTCTGCGACCTTGAAATTGACCCAAGGTCGCACAAAGTGCTATGAAAGTGTAAAGCTGAATGGCGCTTCGCGAGGAGCGAAGTTTGAAAGATCCATGAAAACAGTCACCGAGAAAGAGCCAACTTGAAGCTGTCTGCCGGATCCAAAAATGCCTCAGTTATAATAACGCCTTAGGCCAAACTTGGGAAAACTGGCGTGAGTATGAGGTTTTCTGAGCATGTTTAAAAACTTTTTTTTCTTTTTTTTCCTTTTTTTTCGGTAATGGCATCCAAAGTTGAAATATACCCAACAAAACTCGTAGTTTTACCGTGACCTTGTAAGGTCATGGTCGTCAGAGCTTTGCAGTGCTAGCTTGGTGGTAGTGACTACGATGATGATGATGATGGTGATGAATAGACCGCTCAACGGCCACACTACAGTGGCAGAGAATGGGTCAGCGATTGACGGTTTGGACATGGCCACGCTACGCGTCTTCTTTGCGTCTTCCCAAACACTCGCTTCTCAAACTGACTCAGTTTGACCAGACAACTTTGAACAAAAGTGAATGAACTCACCTTGGCTTTGAACAAACGTTTGAGGATTTTCCAGATGATGATGGTGGCGACACTGGCCAGTACGCCTCCTGCCACCAGTTTGGCGTAGCGCGAATTGAGGGTGTCCTGTAGAAAGGGGAAGGAGTTGCTCAATTTCGCCCGCATACTCTGAGTCAGTTCGTTGGTCAGGATGTACACGTTAGCGCCCGCCCCGATGAGAGGGGCGACCACACGCTCGGGAATGGACACCCCTCCACACTTCCCGATCGCAACCGCCCCGGGGGTCTTGGTGGACTCTGGCATTTTTTGCATCTAGGATGTGGTGGGGGTAATTCTGATCTTCTTTTGATGCGCACTGGCTGAAAAAGAATGGCAGCACTCTTTGTGGTGACGTTGCAAGTCTCAAAGGCTGGCCTAAAGCATTTCAAGGTATTGGATTTGAGGACTTTCAACTGGCTGCTTGACCCCCGAAGTAGCAAGTGAAGTTGACGTACTTTGTGACGTCAAGAAAGAGTTGACGCTGTATCTAGACAGTGACGTCAAACAAAATTATAACGTAATGATAGATTAATACACAAGGGAGTTAATTAGCGCTCGAAATACGTAACACAAGTACAGCAACAAAGACCCGAGTCGCCCACGGTAACTCTCACCTGGCATGCGTGTAAAGGTACATAAACTCCACCAGAGGTACATCCTGAGTTTATGTACCTTGTATTTACACGCATGTCAGGTGAGAGTTACCGTAGGCGACTCTGGTTTTGGTTGTACTTGTGTTATGTATTTCGAGCGCTAATTAACTCCCTTGTGTGTTGATTCTGCACGAGCGCTCTGGGCCTCGTTCTGTTTCAGATTTGTAATGATATAGATGCAGTTTGGAGTGACGTGATCTTGATCTTGAAATGTACGCTGCTTCATCCAGCTGCGGCTAGCCATCGCACTAGGACCGACCGTTCATAGGTTGTTTCGATCACTTGATTTATCTTCTAAATACAGAGACAATGTGCCTCAGTAGCACATATCTTGCATGTTTAGGGTTAGGCTAGTGTTTGGGCTAGGGCTATTATTTTATGATTGGGTTAGCCCTAGCCCCAAGCCGATAGACCGACCCACGTTCCCCGCTTGCAGCCTGAAGCCCTGTATGTTGGGGCCTACATGGCTCCCTATTATAGTTCATCTGTCTGTTATTGTTACCATTTTGAGCATCTATTTTTACTGGATCAAATCAATTTTAATGTTTGTATTTTGATGCTTTGCCTGCTGGCTGTTAATCTAACATAAGCGTTTTATATTTATTCATTGTTCGGCCAGTTTTACTGTTATGCGAGTGCCGAGAGGCATGGGGGAGGCACATGCTGATGATCGTGTATGGAAGTGAGAGTTTTATTTATTTTATTTTATATTTTACTGCGTTTTATAGTTTTTGATTTGCAACTGATGTGACCTAGATACCCCAATACAACGATAGTTTCCCTGTTTCTGACATGACCTCTGGGTCAGCTGCACTTGCACGTAGTCTTACCCTAAAGTTTGAGCCCTAGTGTTTTGTTATTCTTTGCTGTGACTCAGTTAAAATCCTTTACTTACGTATGAAAGAACATGCACTGTATCCACGGTACTCAGGGTATCCAAACACTACCTTTTTGTTCAATTTCGCCTTCGAATGCCGTCTGCTTCCTCTCAGGCTTTGTCCAGAGTAGTTTCCCCTAACCGCACGCACGTGTTGTGTTGTTGCTCGAGGTGAGGGGGTGGGGGGGGGGGGGGGGGGGGGGGGGAGGCAGGGGGGGGGGGGGGGGGTAGCTGGTTGGGGGTGGGGTGGCGCAGGGTGTAACAGGCTAGTGACGTCTATTGGCGAGCTTGCATTAGGCCCACTCCCATGTCAACTGAGTCCAGGCGGGGATGTTTTTAGTGCGTAGATTCTTGGATGGGTCAGGGTCATGATTGGATTAAAACAGGGTGACAGTGGCCAGCGGAGTAAGCCGGCGGGGTTAATTAATTAATTTGTTGTATATAATCCTTAAAATTGCTTTTATTAGGACAGTAATGTTTAAGAGGGGGTCCTCGGGAAGTGGCAATTTTTATGCCAGTGGGATTTTTCATGTTTTAATCTATGAATGACTTTTTACAAGGATGTTTATTTGCTGTGGTTGTAATTTAATGTTTTATGATTGGAGTGAATGTGTGATGAGTGTACCTGGCACCACAAAACATTCCTCGTGCAGTCAGTGTATTGACACGTGGCAATGAAGTTACATTGCATTGTATTGTATATACAACTTGTCCGCAGACACTCAGGAGTGTTCACGGACGAAATACGCTGATCCGCGGATCCAGATCTGCGTTCGCTTCCTGGTTGGCCAGTGTCGTCACCTCATCTTTTATGCATCTGACGCATCAGATCTGCTGATGACAATTTTGGGTTTCAGGTTGTTTCAAACACATAAACTGCCTAGTTGCAATCAGTAAATCATACATTGTAGTTTCCATGGTTGAGATCACACTTGCTACGATTCTTCTGCCTACAGTGGAGTGCAACTACAACTAAAGCTATAAAATACTGAGCACTCTTGCTTTAGATTTCGATCGTTCAAGAAAGGAAGGTCACGTGCTGACGACCTGCGAACAATTTATTTGCATTATGATGCTCGGTTACACAAGCTTTTTGAAATCTGTTTGATCCTCTATAAACTGGCACAACAGCTGAAACAACAAAAAATGTTCTCAACAACGAGATCACGTACATGTGTTTCACTGCCCTGTTATGTCTATCACACATGCGGCTAGTTATCGCGCTAAATTTAGAAGGTAAATCATGTGACCTAAACAACCAATGAACGATCGGTCCTGATGCGATGGCTAGTCGCATGTTAGTGCAGCGGAGTGAGGACTGCACGTTGGCGGCCTACTGGGGCCTTAACTATGAATCGGGCCTAAAGCGGTAGGCCGGCTTAAATCTCAAGGCTATTGACAATGGCCCCAAAATGGTAACCATGGACCAAAGTCCGGGCCGAACCTCGGGCCTAAACAGCCGATATTTAGGCTAGCGATTTCGCTGGACTAAAGGTCGTAGGCCCAGGACTATGACTGCTTTTGGCCTTGTTATGCTTAGAAAGTTGTTTTTCTTGTTGTTTTTGTTAGTTTTTTGCTGTTGTTGCGTCTTTACGTCTGAATCTAGCGGTTTCTCTCTCTTTTTTTTCTCTTTTTTTTTTCTTCCCCTTTCGTTTACTTCGTCAAATTTTTACTAGATGTGCGTTGGCCAAAGCTCTTTCATTTTGGAGGGAAGAAAGGTCGCACTCGCCGAGCGACGCAGGCATGATGACTGATTAATGTGATCGTACGATTGAATGTTTGCAAATTATTATGAGAGCAAGTTTGCTTGACGTCTTACATTCTCACTTGATTTATTTTCTTGCTGTTTAAATTCATCTGCACAGCGTAGGCGTTGTGTTGTGTGGCCGCTACAAGGGCCTTGAACCGCTGGACAGAGGCGGCGTGGACAGTGGTGTTGTCCAGGTGGTTCCAGTCAGTTGCAGTCTTGACAAAGGGGTTTCATATTTGGTCTGTGCGGCAGCGTGGAATTGTGTAGGCCTTATCGATCGTTGTTTCTTAGGGAGTCGCCGGTGGTGTTGGTTGTGACGTAGCCAGGTTGTTGTCGGGCTGGAATGAGTCTACCAGATTTCTGTCGAGTCAAATAATTCTCGGGAGGCAGTGCCTCAGTCACCCTATATGGTTCTTGTCATTGTTGTACAGGCCACAGATGCAAGTCAGTGACATTGTATCTTACAGTTATACGTGAATAAGTATGTCGCCGCAAATCATGAATGTGTTCATGTAAACTAGATGGTAAAATTAGGGCCAGAGGCCCAAAGCTAATAGAAGACAGTAAGTTCCCCAAGAGGACTGTAGCACCGTACATTTTATAATCGTAAAGCCACTGCCGTGCTGTTTGCGATATCCGTCAACGGGAAGAAAATAGGGCGAGCAGAAATTCTCCTAAAATGTTTGAGAGAGAGAGAGAGAGAGAGAGAGAGAGAGAAGAGAGAGAGAGAGAGAGAGAGAGAGAGAGAGAAGAAGAAGAAGAAGAAGAAGAAGAAGAAGAAGAAGAACGCTTTCCTTTGATCTAGGACGAGCGACACTGACTTTCTATAGATCTCTTTTTTCTCTGCAATTTTGTGTATGACCTGTTACTGTAACACACACACACACACACACACACACACACACACACACACACACACACACACACACACACACACACACACACACACACACACACAACACACACACACAAACTCTGCCCCTGTTTGTGAAACAGAGAGAGAGGGGGGGAAGGTGGGGAGGAAAAACCGACCAGACCATTTACAACACGAAGTAATTTTATTGCTGGTTGGCAAACTGGCTTGCAAACATAAATATTCTAGAGATAATGTACAAGAAGTTATATTCTAATATCAACAGGAATAACAGCCTACATAATACACAGTTTGCCGGTTGTTGGAGATTTCGCAGTGTGAAGGGACTAGTTCACGGTTCTGTTTGCTAAAGTTTGTGATTCAAGGACTTTACTGACAACCCAGGCTACTGGGTGATCAGTGGATTTGCAGACCAATGGACCTGCAGTCAATGCGAACTGGCGACCAATGGACCTGCAGTCAAGGCTATCAATGGCGACCAATGGACCTGCAGTCAAGGCTATCAATGGCGACCAATGGACCTGCAGTCAAGGCTATAAATGGCCATGGATGGACCTGCAGTCAAGGCTATCAACGGCCATGGATGGACCTGCAGTCAAGGCCATAAATGGACCTGCAGTCGAGGCTTTAAATGGCCATGAATGGACCTGCAGTCAGGGCTATAAATGGCCATGAATGGACCTGCAGTCGAGGCTATTAATGGCCATGAATGGACCTGCAGTCGAGGCTATTAATGGCCATGAATGGACCTGCAGTCAGGGCTATAAATGGCCATGAATGGACCTGCAGTCGAGGCTATAAATGGCCATGAATGGACCTGCAGTCGAGGCTATTAATGGCCACGAATGGACCTGCAGTCTAAGCTATAAAAGGCCGTGAGCGGTGAGTAAGTAGGTAAGTTGGTGTTTTACGCCCAGTCAAACATCAACCTACTTACTGACTTACCGCTCACGGCCATTTATAGCTTCGACAGCAGGTAAGTAAGTAAACATGGTGCTTAACGTCCACAGAAATCGTACGGCTTATTAGGGACGGGAGAAGGGAAGGGCGTATGGAGGTGAGAGTAGGAGAGGGATGTATATACCTACGCTACACTGTCACACCAGAATGACTTCTGCATTAAGATGGGCACATGAGGCCATTTATCAGCTTCGGACTGACAAAGTCACAAGACAGTGTCCACAAACCACAACTGCAGGTCCATTCGTGGCCATTTATAGCCCTGACAGCAGGTCCATTCATGGCCAGCGGACCTGCAGTCAAGGCTAAAATTGGCCATGAGTGTACCTACAGTCAAGGCTATAAAAATGGCCATGAATAGACCTGCCTTTCTTCACTTCTATCCCGCTTCGTGTACAAAATGAAAACTGAAAGTGTTTTCAGGACATGAAGAACCGGATGATGAGGGGTGGTGGGGGGTGTCAATTCAGCTAGCTGAATTTTTTTTTTTTTTTTTTTTTTAAAAGGGGAAAAGAATTGAAAACAGCATCACGGCTTTGATATCAAAGACTGCGGACAGTCCCCTTCTCTAGAGCTTCTGTTTGGAGTTGTGAAGTGAAAGAAGAAAGTTTTGTGTTTGTTTCTTCTGGAATGGGGGACAGACTAGATGACTGGGGAATTGGAAACAAAAGCTGCAGTAGTCATATACATAGACCAGACCGCAAGGCACAGAAAGTAGACGTACACATAGACCAGACAGCAAGGCCCAGAAAATAGACGTTTACATAGACCAGACAGCAAGGCCCAGAAAACAGACGTACACATAGACCAGACAGCAAGGTCCAGAAAGTAGACGTTTACATTGACCAGACAGAAAGGTCCAGAATGCAGACGTGTAGACCAGACAGCAAGGTCCAGAATGTAGACGTGCAGACCAGACAGCAAGGCCTAGAAAGTAGACGTGTAGACCAGAAATCAATTTCCAGAAAGTAGACGTATACATAGACCAGACAGCAAGGCCCAGAAAGTAGACATAGACCAGACAACAAGGTCCAGAAAGTAGACGTATACATAGACCAGATAGAAAGGCCCAGAATGTAGACCAGACAGCAAGACCCAGAAAGTAGACGAATAAACAGACCAGGCAGCAAGGTCCAGAAAGTAGACGTATACATAGACCAGACACAAAAGCCCAGAAAGTAGACGTATACACAGACCAGACAGCAAGGTTCAGAAATTAGACGTATACATAGATGAGACAGGAAGGTCCAGAAAGTAGACGTATGCACAGACCAGAAAATAGATGTAGACATTATGACAGAAAGAAAGGCCCAGAAAGTAGACATATACATAGACCAGTCAGCAAGGCCCAGAATGTAGACGTATACATAGACCAGACAGCAAGGCCCAGAATGTAGACGTATACATAGACCAGACAGCATGGCCCAGAAAGTAGACGTATTCACAGAGCAGACGGCAAGGCCTAGAGATAGACGTATACATAGACGCGACAGCAAAGCGTAAAAAATGAGACGTAAACACCCGAAGGCAAAGGCCAGAAAGTAGATGTATAAACACTTGAAGACAAACCCTAGAAAGTGGAAGTATGTACATTTGAGGACAAAACTCAGAGACGTAACAGTCAGACCCAGAAAGCATAATTAGACACATTGTGAGACGTAAGCGAGATCGTTCAAGTATAATTATAAGTATATACGTCACAAGTGTCCAGACCTCTGCGGCTGTATACATTGTATACAGTACAACGGCAGGGCTGGACGGGGAGGCTGGTTGGGAATTAAAGAAACAACAACAAAACACTCGCTGGGTACATCTGATTATGTACAATACTACATGGGGTTGAAGTCGGGTGTGGTGGGATCGGGTGGAAATTCGGTAAAAGATAGCCCGCTGCCTAGTATAGGCATTTTCTTCGTAGGGTGGGATGGGAGTTTGGACAAGGCCGACAGGCACTGTGGCATGAAGGTGTAAGGCACCTTACTGGGTACACACACAAGACTGGATGGGGTGGGAGTCTGGACAAGGCCGACAGGCACTGTGGCATGAAGGTGTAAGGCACCTTACTGGGTACACACACAAGACTGGATGGGGTGGGAGTCTGGACACGGCAGACAGGCACTGTGGCATGAAGGTGTAAGGCACCTTACTGGGTACACACACAAGACTGGATGGGGTGGGAGTCTGGACACGGCAGACAGGTACTGTTGCATGAAGATGTAAGGCAACCTACTGGGTACACACACACACAAACACACACACCAAAAACAACAACACATATACAACACACACACACACACACACACACACACACACACACACACACACACACACACACACACCCACAACCACACACACACACGAGTGGATGGGGTGGGAGTCTGGAAGGGGTGGGTAGTCAGTGCGGTGCAGAAAAGCCACACACACACAAAGACTGGACGGGGCGGGACGCACAAACCGCCGGACACGAAACAAGCAGCGCTCTCGGCGGTGTCTTTCCCACGGTCAAACGTCGATTTTTAACCAACTACACTGAGAACATCTACCGTGAATGCCTTCTGTTTTAATTGAAACATAAAAAATCCAATCCTACTTCGCTTGAGTCCTCTAAGAATGGATTGGGGTGGGGTGGTGGTGGTGGTGGGGGGGGGGGGGGGGGGGGGGGCGAGGGGGGGGGGGTGGGGGGGGGGGGATGTGGCTGCTAGGTAACCGGATTATTCAGTATGTGCAAGGCTCAACGTGGTTAGGTGTGAGTGAGTGAGGGGGTGGAAGAGAGGGGGCGGGTGGTGCTACAGAAATTGCTAGGTGACCGGGTTATTCAGTATGTACCAGGATAAGCGGGTTAAGGCGGGGGTGTGGGGAGGCGGGGGTGGGGGGGGGGGGGGACTGTCCTGCACAACGGCCCATCAGCCTCCACATACATGTTTACAATCGTTCACATACTGATTTACTGCACATTTACAAAGCAAAAGTACATATCAAACATTAATGTAACGGTAACATCAACTACTAACAACTTCAGATTATGAACGTCACAAAAGGATATGTGTTCCTTGAAAGTTTTCACGACAATCAAGTAAGGGAGGAAATTTTGCGTGTGTGTGTGTGTGTGTGTGTGTGTGTGTGTGTGTGTGTGTGTGTGTGTGTGTGTGGTGTGTGTGTGTGTGTGTGTGTGTGCGTGCGTGTGTGTGTGCGTGTGTGCGTGTGACCATTCGGTCCAAGAAGGTAACAAGAGACAACTAAAATGACGCTTGCAGCCTTTGCTTTGCTACACATTGAACGGAATTCCCGCAAGAAGCAAACTGTAACACTTTTGCTGAAACATTTCTGAAACTTCTGCCACAATTCTGACCAAATATTACGCCCAAGTGAAATATGCTTGGCAGTTTACCTTGCTTTATTAAAATATTTTTTTAATACATTTTTGGGGGGTGTAGGTGGGTTTACACCTTCACCAAAACGGGGTGGGGGTAGGGGTTATACATTCACCAAAATGGGGTGGGGGTAGGGGTTATACATTCACCAAAATGGGGTGGGGGTAGGGGTTATACATTCACCAAAAGGGGTGGGGGTAGGGGTTATACATTCACCAAAACGGGGTGGGGGTAGGGGTTATACATTCACCAAAACGGGGTGGGGGTAGGGGTTATACATTCACCAAAACGTTCAGAAGATACGGTATGACCATAAAAAGCATGCAGTCTGTACATAAAAGGGGCCGCAAAACACAACACCTATACACGATAAAAACAAAACCAGCTGAAGAGATTAAAAAAGATAATCGAGGTCCCAAATTTGGATGATGATACTGTCACGACATAATTCACACAGGCCCGCAGCCTACAATGTGGATGCACACAGCCATGGTGGATAAAAACATGTTTAACACAAAAATGATTCAAACATCTTTAGGTTATTACCCCAGTAGATTACCCTGATTGCATTTTTTAAGTACTTCCTTGTCCTTTGTGGGAAATTCAGGTCGCCTTACCTGGGTAAGGCACAGCAGCCGCAACACGTACATTTGGCAGACAACGCCCACACTTTGCAGACAGCACGCACACTTTGCAGACAGCACGCACACTTTGCGGACAGCACGCACACTTTGCGGACAGCACGTACACTTTGCAGACAACATGCACACTTTGCAGACAGCACGTACACTTTGCAGACAGCACGCACACTTTGCAGACAACACGCACGCTTTGCAGATACTACGCACACTTTGCAGACAGCACGCACACTTTGCAAACAACACGTACACTTTGCAGACAGCACGCACACTTTGCGGACAGCACGCACACTTTGCGGACACCAGTTGTATCCAGCCTACACCTTACCGGCAGGTCCGTTAATCCCTTAGCAGACTCCAGGAAAGCTTTCACGGTTAACTACCAATCGTCAAGAAACGTCCCTCTTTCAATTTTTACCCCCACCCCATCCCTGGAAGACAAGAAGAAACTAAAAACACTGAGGCCCCGACCCCCTGCGAACCGTAACAGCAGCAACAACAACAAAAACAGAAACTCGAAAAAGACCAAAAACGACAAGAACAAAATATCAGTGACAATACCAATGGCTAGATCTGTACATTCTCAATACTCCGGTTCCCACAGAAAACGTGTGCAATATCCGTTGTTTCGGTTTCCGCTCGGCCTCCGCGGCAGGCGTTTACATATCCCCACTTTCCCCTCCAGCAAAGCAAGAGACGGGCGGGACGTTTCCTGACGCGCAAACGCCATCAGATGCAGCTGAGAGACAGCTTTCAAAGAAATTCTCTGTGTCAGAACACACGGCTCTCTTCCTGCCGTGATGGCCGAACTGAAAAAAAAAAGAAGAAAAAAAAAAAAAAAAAGATAAATGAAAAAAAAAAAAAAATGAAGAAAAAAAAAGAGAGAGAGAGAAAAAAGAAGAGAGAAGTCGATGAAATGTCGGACGACAGTTTTTGTACTTGGATTTTGACAGAACATGGCACATGCGGGTGTTTAGCGGCTGCCTCAGACTTCCAACATTCCCTGTGCAACGTCACTAAGATGGCGAGGTGACGTCACGAAACGGTTGGTGGTGTGACGTCATCACCATTAACAGCCGCGCCGACGTCACGGAGCAACGTTGTTCCGACAGCTGTATTTCTCGCCGCGATCGTTGGCAAAAGGTCACCCGGGGTCCCCTCTGAAAATAGATAGGTGTGTTCTTTGGTTTACCACCAACCTGCACACACACACACACACACACACACACACGCACGCACGCACGCACGCACGCACGCACGCACGCGCGCCCCTTTGGATTATTCGCCTTTTGATGAACCCCGCCCCTTTGGATTACCTCCCTTTTGATGAGCTCCGCCCCTTTGGGATTAACCAACCGCTTTTGATGAACCCCGCCCCTTTGAATTAACACCCCCCACCCCTTTTGGTAAACCCCGCCCCTTTGGATTAACCAACCCCTTTTGGTGAACCCCGCCCCTTTGGCTAACAACCTTTTTGATGAAGACCACCCCTTTCGGTTCCCTCCCCCCCCCCCCCCTTTGATGACCTCCCCTTCCCCACCCACACCTTTGATGAATCCCTCCCCTTGGCATTAACCCCCCCCCCCCCCAACCGCCCCCCCCCCCCCCGCAACACACACACCTTTGATGAATCCCACCCCTTTGGATTAACCCCCCTTGATGACCCCCCCCCCCCCACACACACACACACACACCTTTGACCCCGCTCCCCCCTCCCCCCCCCACACACCTTAATGAATCCCACCACTCTGCATTAACCATCCCGCACCTCTTTGGATGACCCCCTCCCCCGACCCCCCCCCCCACTTGCTGATGAAGTTGCTAGGAGACTGACCTGGCGGAAAGTCGGTGGCTACGAGAGGGTGACGCCCATCCTCCGTAAGGCCAGCATGGCGTTGATGGCTTTCTGTCAGACCGGCAACAAAGAGACGTCTTACACTGAGGCAGAGCTGAGCTAACTGCTTCTCGCATCTTAAAATGCTCCTTGTCCCCTCAGCCGCCGAGTACGAAGCTAATGGAGTGGCAGAACAAGGACAAGGAGACAGGCCCACGAAAGACGTTCATTTGGCGGTGCAGAATGAAGAGTGGAAAGGACTTTCACACGCAAACAGTCCGCAGAGACGTGACGTTTAGAGTGAAATGAAAGGGACCGAAAAGACACACACACACACACACACACACACACACACACACACACACACACACACACTCTCTCTCTCTCTCTCCGATTGTTTACTAATACACGTATCACAGAAACTCAAGAGTGTACCACACCAGTACTCGTCAACACAAGGTCTACAATCCTCTCATCTAAATTTACACACCCAGACCTACGCTCGCCGAAGGGCAGTCCACCACACACACACACACACACACACACACACACACACACACACACACACACACACACACACACACGCACGCACGCACGCACGCACGCACATTTTTTATATATCTATATATATACCTCTCTCTCTCTCTCTCTCTCTCTCTCTCTCTCTCTCTGTCC
>JABMCL010003776.1:220000-275000 GCA_018857735.1 Alviniconcha marisindica | reverse complement strand
AAAAGTCAGTGCTGGTGAAACTGTTCGCGTCTTTGTTTTGTTGGCAAAAGGTGAGTGCTGGTGAAATTGTCCGCGTCTTTGTTTTGCTGGGAAAAAGTCGGTGCTGGTGAAACTGTCCGCGTCTTTGTTTTATCGGCAAAAAGTCAATGCCGGTGAAACTGTGCAAGAACAAGGAGCACTCACAGGACACAGCAGACGGGACAACAACAACAAACACTCACAGGACATAGCAGATGGGACAACAACAACAACAACCACGACAAGCACTCACAGGACACAGCAGAAGGGACAACGACAACAACAACAACAAGCACTCACAGAACATAGAACAACAACAACAAAAACAAGCACTCACAGGACATAGCAGACGACTCCGACACTCCACATGTCGGTGGCTGGTGAGATGGGGTCAAAGTTCACCACTTCCGGTGCCACAAACTCTGGGGTTCCAAAGAGCACGCGAAGGTCTTCCTTGGGGTTGTATTTGCGGGCCAGGCCGAAGTCGATGATCTTGATGCGGTTGCCCTCCCGTGTTAAACACAGAATGTTTTCCGGCTGTGAAAGGAAAGGCGACAGGGGTAAAAGAATTTCCCCTAGAATAACACACAGCATGCATTCTTTCGCGACTGAGCAGAACATTACCTCTGCAGATAATAAAAGAGAGGGGCGGGGGTGGGGGGTGGAGGGTGGGGCGGTGGGGGTGGAGAGAACTGAACAGAGGGAAACGGAGAAAGAGTGAAGGGGGAAGAGAGAGAGAACGGGAGAAAAGAAAGAAAGAAAGAAAGAGAGAGGGGGGTGGGTGAAGAGAGAGAGAGAGAGAGAGAGAGAGAGAGAGAGAGAGAGAGAGAGAGAGAGAGAGAGAGAGAGAGAGAGAGAGAGAGAGAGAGTGTGTGTGTGTGTGTGTGTGTGTGTGTGTGTGTGTGTGTGTGTGTGTGTGCATATACATATACAAAAAGCACAAAATGTTAATTCGCATACACGCTGACACACATACACACAAAAATGAAAGAGAGAAAGAAAGAAAAGAGAGAGAGAGAGAGAGAGAGAGAGAGAGAGAGAGAGAGAGAGAGAGAGAGAGAGAGAGAGAGAGAGAGAGAGAGAGAGAGAGAGAAAAACAAAACAAAAACAGAGAGAAAACATAATAGTCATATATATAAAATATATCGTATAACAAGGCAAGGCCTCAAAATGAACTGGAACTGACGTTAGCTGTTACAGCACTGATTATATGCACATTGGCTTTGGACAAGCCCTGATAGTAGATTGAACAGGTTGCTTTATGAAAACATGCGCACGTGCTAATCGTATACAGCATTCTGGACCTCTCTCCCCCCCCACTCCCCACGCCCCACCCCTGGACGGGATAACTGAATTATTACGCAGACTAGGTAGGTTTGCGTAGTGGGCTGCCTGGTTTTCTAGGGGTTCTAGGCATTGATCGAGCACACTGGACACGCCCTGAAAAGGGACTGGACAGCTTACCTTCATGTCTAGGTGCAGCACGCGTTGGTTATGCATGAAGGACACGCCCTCACAGATCTGACGCATGAACATGACGCAAGCCTTCTCTGTCAGGATGAAGTCATCATTGATGACGCGTTCAAACAGTTCGCCGCCCGACACGCTGCAACAGAGGAAATGACACATTTCAATTTCAGTCAAAATGATTTATGTGTATATTCTCTCTCTTTCTCTCTCTTGTCCCTCTACCCCCCCCCCCCCCCCCCCCCCCCCCCCCCCCCCCCCCCCCCCGGCCTTGCTGGAACAGAGGGTATGACAAGCTCTACGCCCCTCCTTTCCTCACAAGCAGTCGATCTGGTCACCACACGGTACTGTGCTGACTGGTGGAACACAGCAGCTTTCGTGGGGAGTGTTAACTGTGACATTCTGTCTGACTGGTTCAAGTGTTCAGGTAACTGGCAGCACAGGACGCTGTACTTGTGGTAGGCTTTTTAAAGTTTAGGTCGAAGTGTCCACCCCCCCCCCACCCCGCCCCCCCCGAAAACAACAACAAAACAACAACAACATGCGCAGACAATATATTTATTATTATTATTTCCTTCTGCTCTTTCATTCACATGTTTAACTGCATTAATCTGTTCGTGCTTATAGATGTTTGTAGTATAGCAAGGACTAGCTGTTAGGCAGGTCCAAACGGACCTAATGCGAATATCCTTGCAGATTAAAGTTTTCGAGTTCAAGTTATCTCTCTCTCTGTGCTAGTTAATGCTTAAACATGTATAACTGAGTGACGTAAGCATGTATGCACTGTGCGTCTGGCGCTATGAACAATCAAGTGTTTTTGTGGACGTTCTTATGCCGCACATGTAAATTTCCATTTACTCATTTATTTTTCATATACATGATGCCATGTAATTTTGTACTGATTTATTTTTCATATACATGATGCCCTGTAATTTTGTACTCATCCGTAGCTTAGCAAGGACTAGTTGTCAGGTTTGACTGTTCCCAAAATTACAATCCTAGTAATATAAAGTTGTCAGATTCGAGTTCTCTCCCTCTTTACCTCTTTACCTCCCCCCCCCCCACCCCACCGCCCCCGTCACGCAATTATGAGGCCTCCATGCATAAAAAGCTTGCCATCCTCAAAACAATGTGTCCTGTCCTCATGCAGTAGACAAACATGGCCCAATGTGTCCTGTCCTCATGCAGTAGACAAACATGGCCCAATGTGTCCTGTCCTCATGCAGTAGACAAACATGGCCCAATGTGTCCTGTCCTCATGCAGTAGACAAACATGGCCCAATGTGTCCTGTCCCCATGCAGTAGACAAACATGGCCCAATGTGTCCTGTCCTCATGCAGTAGACAAACATGGCCCAATGTGTCCTGTCCTCATGCAGTAGACAAACATGGCCCAATGTGTCCTGTCCTCATGCAGTAGACAAACATGGCCCAATGTGTCCTGTCCTCATGCAGTAGACAAACATGGCCCAATGTGTCCTGTCCCCATGCAGTAGACAAACATGGCTCAATGTGTCCTGTCCTCCATGCAGTAGACAAACATGGCCCAATGTGTCCTGTCCTCATGCAGTAGACAAACATGGCCCAATGTGTCCTGTCCTCATGCAGTAGACAAACATGGCCCAATGTGTCCTGTCCTCCATGCAGTAGACAAACATGGCCCAATGTGTCCTGTCCTCATGCAGTAGACAAACATGGCCCAATGTGTCCTGTCCTCGTGTAGTAGACAAACATGGCCCAATGTGTCCTGTCCCCATGCAGTAGTCAAACATGGCCCAATCTCGCATCAATCATCGATAACGAGACGTCACTGCGATAGCTTACCGCCCTCCCCGATGACCCCACGTGACTGACCCGATAACCCCACGTGACTGACCCGATAACCTCACGTGACTGACCCGATAACCTCACGTGACTGATAGCTTATCGCCCGAGCCGGGATCGGCGGGCAGGAGGGGAGAGGAAGCTGCACACTTGATCAGGGCGACAATTAACGGTACCCTCCACTAAGGCTTTCACAGCATGGCGCACACTTTCCCGTACTGCCTGCCACTGGGTCTGGGTCTGCCGTGCGTGGGTCTGGGTCTGCCGTGTGTGGGTCTGGGTATGCCGTGTGTGGGTCAGTATCTGCTGTGTGTGGGTCTGCCAGTACGTGGGTCTGGTTGTGTCTGCCCGCGTGTGGGTCTGGGTCTGCCCGTGTGTGGGTCTGGGTCTGCCCGTGTGTGGGTCTGGGTCTGCCTGCGTGTGGGTCTGGGTCTGCCCGTGTGTGGGTCTGGGTTTGCCCGTGTGTGGGTCTGGGTCTGCCCGTGTGTGGGTCTGGGTCCGCCCGTGTGTGGGTCTGGGTCTGTCCGTGTGTGGGTCTGGCTGTGTCTGCCCGTGTGTGGGTCTGGCTGTGTCTGCCTGTGTGTGGGTCTGGGTCTGCCCGTGTGTGGATCTGCCGTGCGGGGGTATGTGTCTGCCGTGAGTGGGTTTGGGTCTACCGTGCGTGGATCTGGGTCGGCCGTGTGTGGGTCTGGGTCTGCGGCGCGTGGGTCTGTCTGCCGTGCGTGATCTGGATCTATCTGCCCGTGTGTGGGTCTGCTGCCGTGTGCGCGCCATGATAAGGTAAAGCCTGTTGGCGACGGAACCTCTGTTATTGCGCGAAACTGACTCGGTTTGCAAATGCTGCTTTGAAGAAGAAGAAGAAGAAGAAGAAGAAGAGCAGGGTGGTTGCTAGCAGAGCTCTAGGAGCAGTACAGACGGCCGTGCATCAACCGGTTACAGATTATCTGACCCGTTTCCGTGAACCACTTTCGCCACCACAAAGATGTCGCACCGGTTTGAAAAATGTCTAGCGCGATCACCGGGTTCATAACATACCGACGTGAACAAAAGCTTGGCATCGAAGTAGGCACACAGCCCCTACGCACCCAACTACCTCCTGCGTAACTGCCAACTGAAACTGATCGTCCTCATTAAACTCCGATAAGACGTAAACCCAAGACTGAAACTGATCGTCCTCATTAAACTCCGGTAAGACGTAAACCCAAGAGTGCAGTAAGCCACGAGTACGTGCAATGGGGCGCATGCTGCAAGTGAGTTTACTGCTCCATTCCACCCGGTGACACCCGCCTCCCACACGGAATAAGATAGCCCGCCCAGCACGTGCAGCCTGGCGTCCCAGAGAGCGGGTGTTCACTCAACCCACTGCCGTCACGAACGCATTGGTGTTCGTTTGTTTGCGGTTTGATTTTGGTATAATCATTGTCCCAATCAGAAATTAATCCCATGAGAATATCAGTGGTGTAACTGGGGAGGAAAGTCAGCTTCCAGAGAGTCGCGCCAGCCAGGTCCTAACGTAGGCGTCGTATCTACAGCTGACGTGTTTAGCCGGCATGTGTCGTCACCGACACTCAACTGCAGCGCTAAAACGTCATGACGCCCATTGGTCCCTGAACACTGACGCCATAAACGTCATGACGCCCACTGGTCCCTGAACACTGACGCCATAAACGTCACGACGCCCACTGGTGCCTGAACACTGACGCCATAAACGTCACGACGCCCACTGGCACTGACGCCATAAACACGTGCCTTGTCATTTTCTCCTGAACCGATTAGTAGAGCACGCGGCGTATCTGCCATTCAGCCAGTAGTCTGTCCATTGGATCTGTTTACTTTACCCACCTGGTACGAGCAAAGACCGTGGAGGAGAGTACGTCGGCAGACGAACCATTTCACGGCTTCGTTCCAAGTAGAGAGGCACTCTCTGCGCCCTCTGCAAACAACTTCCTGGTCTTTAACGCACCGTCTCCTTACCCTGGCGCTCACGTTGTGGTCCCGGATTAGTAAGTAAACATGGTGCTTAACGTCCACAGAAACCGTACGGCTTATTAGGGACGGGGGGAAGGGGGGAAGGGGTTATGGAGGTGGGGGGGGGGGGGGGAGAGGGGACTGTTATACCTATCGCTACACTGTCACCACCAGAATGACTCCTGCATTAAGATGGGCAGTGATGAGAGCCATTTTAATGTTTCATTAATTGTGAAGGACAAAAGTCACAAGGCAGTGTCCAGAGACCACAATTTTTGAAGAGAAAGGACAGCCGAAGCGGATTCGAACCGAGGTCCCTCCGCTTACCAGCCTAACGCCTTACCGCTAGGCCAAACCGGCTCACAGGTCCCGGATTCCAGTCGCCCAGACTTTTAAGCCAGGTCTTAACAGGCAAACAGTCTTCGCGCGCAGTGCATGCGAGTAGTGCTCGCGCGTAGTATACTGTGAACATTTAGGAGTAGTGCTCGTGCACAGTGTACTGTGAACATCTACCTCCCACACCCCCATGAGTAGTGCTCGTGTATAGTATACTGTGAACATTTACGAGTAGTGCTCGTGTATAGTATACTGTGAACATTTACGAGTAGTGCTCGTGTATATTATACTGTGAACATCTGCGAGTAGTGCTCGTGCACAGTATACTGTGAACATCTTACGAGTAGTGCTCGTGTATAGTATACTGTGAACATCTACGAGTAGTGCTCGTGTATAGTATACTGTGAACATTTACGAGTAGTGCTCGTGCATAGTATACTGTGAACATCTACGAGTAGTGCTCGTGCACAGTGTACTGTGAACATCTACCTCCCACACCCCCATGAGTAGTGCTCGTGCATAGTATACTGTGAACATCTACCTCCCACACCCCCATGAGTAGTGCTCGTGTATAGTATACTGTGAACATCTACCTCCCACACCCCCATGAGTAGTGCTCGTGTATAGTATACTGTGAACATCTACGAGTAGTGCTCGTGCACAGTATACTGTGAACATCTACGAGCAGTGCATGCGAGTAGTGCTCGTGCACAGTGTACTGTGAACATCTGCGAGTAGTGCTCGTGCACAGTGTACTGTGAACATCTGCGAGTAGCGCTCGTGCACAGTGTACTGTGAACATCTGCGAGTAGCGCTCGTGCACAGTGTACTGTGAACATCTACGAGCAGTGCATGCGAGTAGTGCTCGTGCACAGTGTACTGTGAACATCTACGAGTAGCGCTCGTGCACAGTGTACTGTGAACATCTCAGTTCCTAAGACACGACTGCAACTCTCAGAGAAGCTTGCTGTGCTGACATCTGAGCTCGATTCGGATGATCATTTGGGCGATTGCTGCACCGGTTGCAGAGCTTGCTGTAAGAGCCAAAAGACAATAAAACACAGACACAACAGCTGTCCGCAGTGATCTTTGGCAGAAAGTTTTTGGGGACTTCTGAAGTCTACGCACTTGTGAATGCACCCCTGGTGGAGTTTATGTACCTCGTATTTACACGCATGCCAGGTGTGAGTTACCGAGGGCGACTGAGGTTTTCGATGTCTGCGCTGGTGTGACGCTTTTTCACCGCTAATTAACTCCCTTGTGTGTTAATTCTATGCACTTCTTTCAAGAAATGGACATGCGCCGCCTGACCCTATGGTCAGAACTGAAAACGCTGCGGGCTAACCAAGTTGTGCTAGAAAGCTTACCGATAATTTGCATCTTGCCGCTTCAACGTATTTGGGATTGGTGGTCATTCTGTGACCCAGTGCGGTGCACGGGACGTTAACACACAAGAACTGGACCTGTGGTACCCCACAAAAACCTGGGGTACCTCCCACGTAAGGTAAACATTGTGCTTAACGTCCACAGAAACCGCAAGGCTTATTAGGGACGGGGAGAAGGAGGGGAAGGGGCTATGGAGATGGGGGAAGAGGGAGATTATATACCTATCGCTACACTGTCACCACCAGAATGATTCCTGCATTAAGGTGGGCAGCGATGAGAGCCATTTTAATGTTTCAGTAGGAAGTGATGTACAAAGTCACAAGACAGTGTCCACAAATCACAACCTTTTCAACCGCGTCAAGCGAACTGTACTGAAATGTTTCACTAGCTTAATTCCCAATAGCTTTAGCGTGCAGTATTTTTAAGGTGGTCGCCCATTTACACCCCACCCCACCCCCGCCTCGCCCCACCCCACCCTCTCCCACTGCTGACGTGGAGTGTAAGTAGTGCTCGCGCTTAACCGTGTGTACCTGCACACCGGCCTGCGTCAACGGACTCAAGTCAGTCAACATGGTGCTTAACGTCCACAGAAACCATGAGGTTTATTAGGGACGGGGAGAAGGGGGTATGGAGGTGGGGGGGGGGGGGGGGGGGGAGAGAGAGAGAGAGATATATAATATACCTATCGCTACACTGTCACCACCAGAATGACTTATGCATTAAGGTGGGCAGCGATGAGAGCCATTTTAATGTTTCATAATTGTGAGGGACAAAGCCACAAGACAGTGTCCACAGACCACAACCTTTGAAGAGAAAGGAGAGCCGAAGCGGATTCGAACCGAGGTCCCTCAGCTTACCAGCCTAACGCCTTACCGTTAGGCCAAACCGGCTCACCGTCAACGGAGCGAGTCCAAAGCGATTTATACCTGCGCCGACTACGACCTGAATATAATTATATATGAATTTTCCAGAGTTCATTCAGTCTGAGTGATGCGTTTAACAGACAGCTGATCGCGGGAATCGGCCGGGAGGAAGAGAGGAAACAGCCAGGCAAAATGGCTGCACACACGCACTTCTCACCCTGTTTGGCCTGGCTAACTGGCCCCAAAGTTGAGGAATACACTGTAAGGGGGAGGCAGAGAGAGAGAGAGAGTGGGCGGGGGAAGAGGCAAAGAGAGAGAGAGAGAGAGAGAGAGAGAGAGAGAGAGAGAGAGAGAGAGAGAGAGAGAGAGAGAGAGACAGAGACAGAGACAGAGACAGAGAGAGACAGAGAGAGTCAGAGACACAGACACAGAGAGACACAGACAGACAGACAGACCGAGAGAGAGAGAGAGAGGGAGAGAGAGAGAGAGAGAGAGAGAGAGAGAGAGAGAGAGAGAGAGAGAGAGAGAGAGAGAGAGAGAGAGAGAGAGAGAGAGAAACGTGCGTTCCGAGTCACTTCATCTCACACCAGGGTTTTGGTTTGTGACCGCCGTGTTGCGGGTTCATACACAGAAGCTGGCAGAAAAGGTCGCCGTTCTGCAGGCGCTGCAGACGCCCTTCGGTGTGGAGCGAGCCATGCAGCGTGTGCGGACTGCTAGCTGTTCACCCCACACTGACGTACCGGATGAACAGCCGAGGCGTACTCGCATCAAACGAGTATCGCACCCATCGCCAGACACACAGCAACTAGCACACAACATGGCTGCTATCAAACGGAGGGCGGGGTGGGTGGTGGGGATGGGGGTTGGAGAGGGCAGATGGGGGAGAGGTTTGGGAGGAGGGGTGAAGAGCAGAAGACGCGATCAGTTGCAGCCATTTCCTACGCCCCCCCCCCCCCAAAAAAAAAACAGGTCGGTAGTACTCTGCAACCAAGACCCCCTCACCCCCCCGCCCCCCCCCCACCCACCTTACCTCCCTCCCCAACCGTCTCACTGGATGCCTCTCCCCGGCAACATCCTGCCTCATCTGATACAGTAACCACAAACAGACTACGGATTAAACGAGGTCAGGTAACGCCATCGACAGTTTCTATCTGCTGGTAAGAGGTGAGTGGTAAGTGGTGAGTAGTAAGTAGCAGGTGGTGAGTGGTAAGTGGTGAGTAGTAAGTGGTGAGTGGTGGCGTTCACGTCACAACGCCGTAGCTGCCTCACACAACTAGGAAACCCTCACGGCATCAACGGCGTCAGATGTCGAATGTTGATCTGACACATTTGATAGGAAACCCTCATGACATCAACTGCGTGTGATGTCGAATGTTGATCTGACACATTTGATAGGAAACCCTCACGACATCAACTGCGTGTGATGTCGAATGTTGATCTGACACAACCAGGAAACCCTCACGACATCAGCGGCGCGTGATGTCGAACGTTGAAGATCGGACACAACCAGGAAACCCTCACGACATCAGCGGCGCGTGATGTCGAATGTTGATCGGACACAACCAGGAAACCCTCACGACATCAACTGCGTGTGATGTCGAATGTTGATCTGACACAACCAGGAAACCCTCACGACATCAACTGCGTGTGATGTCGAATGTTGATCTGACACAACCAGGAAACCCTCACGACATCAGCGGCGCGTGATGTCGAGTGTTGAAGATTCTTTGATCCTAACATCCTGTCCCCTCGTCGCCTTGCCAACAAACGGCTGAGTAGCGGTAAAGAGGACAACAAAAGCAACAGCTTCCGTGTGATCCTGTTGAAGTGAGTAATACTCACTGCCTTGCGAGCCTGGAGGTGGCCTTTTTCTTGTCTCCAGGTGGCGTGCCTCTGGTCCGTCAGTATGTGATATTGTGTTAGCCTCATGGCACCCCCCCACCCACCCACCCACCCATACATACACACACAGAGGGAGGTGGTAGCTACTCACAGCTCATTGACGATGCAGAAATTGTCTATCTTCGCAACAGTAACCCCCCCCCCCCCCCACCCAACACACACACAGAGGGTGCTGACGGCTATTCACAACTCCGTGACGACGCAGAAATTGTCTCTCTTTACAATAGACCCCCCCCCCTCCCCCCGCAACACAGAGAGGGATGATGGCTACTCACAGCTCAGTGACGATGCAGAAGTTGTCTCTCTTCTCAAAAGAACCCCCCCTCCCCCCTCCTCCCCCCCAACACACACACATAGAGGGAGGTGACAGCTGTTCACAACCCAATGACGATGCAGAAGTTGTCTCTTCTAAACAGAACCCCCCCCTCCCCCCCCCAACACACACACAAGGGAGGTATGTCACAACCCAATGACGATGCAGAAGTTGTTCTTCTCAACAGAACCCCCCCCTCCCCCCACACACACAAAGGGGGGACGGTTTTCACAACCAATGACGATGCAGAAGTTTTTTCTTCTCAAAAAACCCCCCCTCCCCCCAACACACAAAATAGAGGGAGGTGACGGCTGTTCACAACCCAATGACGATGCAGAAGTTGTCTTTTTTCTCTAAAACCCCCCCCCCCCCCCCAACACACACACATAGAGGAGGTGACGGCGTTCACAACCCAATGACGACAAAAGTTGCAACCCAATGACCCCCCCTCCCCCCCCAACACACACACATAGAGGGAGGTGACGGCTGTTCACAACCCAATGACGATGCAGAAGTTGCCTCTCTTTACAATAGACCCCCCCCCTCCCCCCAACACACACACATAGAGGGAGGTGACGGCTGTTCACAACCCAATGACGATGCAGAAGTTGCCTCTCTTTCAATAGACCCCCCCCCCCCCACAACCCACACACACATAGAGGGAGGTGACGGCTGTTCACAACCCAACGACGACGCAGAAGTTGTCTTTCTTCTCAACAGAACCCCCCCCCTCCCCCCCCCAAACACACACACATAGAGGGAGGTGACGGCTGTTCACAAACCAATGACGATGCAGAAGTTGCCTCTCTTTACAATATACCCCCCACTCCTCCCCAAACCACACACATAGAGGGAGGTGACGGCTGTTCACAACCCAATGACGAGCAGAAGTTGCTCTCTTTCAATAGTTGACCCCTCCTCCCCGAAACACACACACATAGAGGGGGTGACGGCTGTTCACAAACCAAATGACGATGCAGAAGTTGACTTCTTTCCAAAGACCCCCCCTCTCCCTCCAACACAACACATAGAGGGAAGGTGACGGTTCACAACCAATAGATGCAGAAGTTGCCTCTGATCTTTAATAGACCCACTCCCGCCTTCCCCAACACATAGAGAGGTGACCTTTCTGTCTACAAATGCGTGCCGAGTGTCAGTCCTATGAACTGGAGTCAATGGCACCCCCCCCCCCACCCAACACACACACATAGAGGGAGGTGAGAGCTTACCACAGCTCATGACGATGCAGAATTGTCTATCTTCCAAATAACCGCCACCCCTCCCCCCAACACAACACACATCAGAGGGAGTGACGGCTTTACAACCCAACTGACGATGCAGAAGTTGTCTATCTTCTCAATAGACCCCCCCCCTCCCCCCAACACACACACATAGAGGGAGGTGACCTGTTCACAAGCCTCAACGACGATGCAGAAGTTGTCTATCTTCTCAATAGAACCCCCCCTCCCCCCCCCTCCCCCCCCCCCAAACACACACACATAGAGGGAGGTGACGGCTGTTCACAACCCAACGACGATGCAGAAGTTGCTCTCTTCTCAATAGAACCCCCCCCCCTCCCCCCCCCCCAACACACACACATAGAGGGATGGTGACGGCTGTTCACAACCCAATGACGATGCAGAAGTTGCCTCTCTTTACAATAGACCCCCCCCCCCCCCTCCCCCCAACACACACACATAGAGGGAGGTGACGGCTGTTCACAACCCAATGACGATGCAGAAGTTCCTCTCTTCTCAATAGAACCCCCCCCCCCCATCCCCCCAACACACACACATAGAGGGAGGTGACGGCTGTTCACAAGCCAATGACGATGCAGAAGTTCTCTCTTCTCAACAGAACCCCCCCCCCTCCCCCCAACACACACACATAGAGGGAGGTGACGGCTGTTCACAACCCAATGACGATGCAGAAGTTGTCTCTCTTTACAATAGACCCCCCCCCCCTCCCCCCGCAACACAGAGGGAGGTGATGGCTACTCACAGCTCAGTGACGATGCAGACGGTGTTCCTGTTCTCAAAGGCATCGTAGAGCTGCAGGAGTCTGGGGTGCTGCAGCAGCTTCATGATCTCCACCTCGTTCTCGATGTCCTTCTTGTCCTGGGGCCCGTTCACGTCGATGAACTTGGCGGCCAGTTGTCTCCCCGTGTGGCGCTCCTTGCATTGCTTCACCTCCCCGAACTTGCCTCTGCCAAAAAACACCGGGGTTTTTTTTCAAAACACAACAACACACACA
Organism: Alviniconcha marisindica; assembly: GCA_018857735.1. NCBI lineage: Eukaryota > Metazoa > Mollusca > Gastropoda > Provannidae > Alviniconcha > Alviniconcha marisindica. The sequence goes on along the minus strand of JABMCL010003776.1, from coordinate 262,671 downwards.
CACACAACACATAAAAAACAGGGGAAAATTTGACCAACACCACACACCCCACACCACACACAACACACACCACACAGATTTTTACACAACAACACACACACACACACACACACACACACACACACACACCCCAAACCCCACAAACAGGGTTGTTTGTGACACACACACACAGGGGTTTTTGACCACACACACACACACACACACACACACCACACACACACACCACACACACATCACACACAGGGGATTGTGACACACACCACACCACACACACACACACACCACAAACACACCACACACCCCCACAGAAAGGGTTTATTGTGACACACACACCCCACCACACACACACACACACACCACACAACACACCCCACACACAGAGGTGTTCAGTCGACACACTACACCAGGGGTTGTCTCGTGTGACCCACTCACTTCACACCACACCAACTCACACACCACACACAACACACAGAGGTTGATTGTGACACACACACACACACACACACACACACACAACACACACACACACACACACACACACACACACACACAGGTTGTACCACACACACACACTAGACACACACACACACACACCACACACACACACAATCACAACACACACACACACACACACACAACACACACACACAGGGATTGTACACAACAACACAAACACACCCAACACACACACAACACACAAAACCACACACACACACACACAACACACACACACACACACCACACACACACACACACAGAGGGATTGTTTGTACACACACACAACACACACACCACACAACGTACACACACACCACACACACACACACAAAACACACACACAGGGTTGTTGTGACACACACACACACACACCACACACACACACACACAACACACACACACACACACACACAGGCGATCTGTACACACACACACACACACACAACACACACACACACACACACACACACACACACACACACACAGGGATGTTTGTGACACACACACACACACACACACACACACACACACACACACACACACACACACACACACACAGGGGTTGTTTGTCAACACACACACACACACACTGTTATGTTGAGACTACCTTTCAACAAAAAGTAGTGGAAGGGTGTTACGTGTGTGTGCCGGGAGGGCGCGGGGGGAAGGGGGGGGGGGGGCGGGTCTTAACCCGACACCCTGTCAGACTCTGGCAAGCATTTGACGTACGTGCGACTATTTGTAGCTGGAAACTGATGCAACCGTTCATTGGCACGGGGCAACCTGAACCCTGACGGTGACCACCAGGGGGCGCTAAGTACCAGGCAGGGAGACAGCGGCTGTTGGGTAATGTACCCGGCCTATCTGAACACCGACCAGGACAACACACACCACCACCACCACCACCACCAACAAAAAGGCACAGAGTTACGGACGACTGAGTGACGAAACGATTTGCCTGAGCCGCTGCGAACCCAGGGCCTGGCTACGCCAGATGGCACGTACACCACACCGCCCGGGTCTGGCTAAGTCACGTACACCACACCGCCCGGGCCTGGCTACACCAGACGGCACGCACCCCACCCCGCCCGGGTCTGGCTCAGTCACGTACACCACACCGCCCTGGCCTGGCTAAGCCAGACGGCACGTACACCACACCGCCCGGATCTGGATCAGTCACGTACACCACACCGCCCGGGGTCTGGCTAAGTCACGTACACCACACCGCCCGGGTCTGGCTAAGTCACGTACACCACACCGCCCAGGTCTGGCGAAATCACGTATACCACACCTCCAAGGCCTGGCTAAGTCACGTACACCACACCGCCCGGGTCTGGCTAAGTCATACAGCACGTACACCACACCGCCCGGGTCTGGCTAAGTCACGTACACCACACAGCCCGGGCCTGGCTACCAGCAGGGAAAGTGGAGCTATCAACAGCCTGCAGAGAAACCCGAAGCTGTGATGAACTCCGCACTGATTCCGGCCATTAAATCACTCGCAAAATCATCTGCTTCCGATAACGTTATCATCGGCTGCAACGGGCCGAAACGCGGCTTGGAGAAAAACGGAGGGAGTGGGGGAGTGTGTGTGTGTGTGTGTGTGTGGGGGGGGGGGGGGGGGGGGGGGAGGTAAGACTAGGGAGGCCATCTTTTTCAGCGCACAACCAGAGATGTTCGTAGTAGTATACTGTCTTTGGTGCCCCCCTTAATTGAACACTCAGCTATGTACTTGTTTATAGCAGCTGATCCAAAAGGCGAATAGTTTTGGGGAGGCGTGTGGGTGCGGGTGCTCGTCTCACTTAACCCTTTCTCTGCCAAATAATTTGCGCCGCTGATGCAATCCCTTTAAAGACCAGTTTCGCGGAAGTATTCAGCCAGGCCAGTAGCGTTCCGGAAGCCAGAAACGTTTTCTTCAACTCTATTCCTCCATTACGTGCATGAGAAATGGTAATTGGAGCAGCACGTCCCAATGACGTGTTACAGACACATACAACACGTCACCACGGCCGTCATATGATGTCATACGGGGCAGGAAGGAGTTAATGAACTCTTGGATCGTTCGGTTCAGCTTGAGGAGAGGAGTTTGACCGACTGCGATGGTTAAAGCGACGCGCCAGACAAGAACACATGTGGTCTTATTTCAGGATGTGGTCCCATTTCAGGATGTGGTCCCATTTCAGGATGTGGTCCTATCGCAGGAAATGGGTGTGGGTGTGGGAGGGGGGTTGTTTACGATCAAACGCGGGAGCATGTCGTCAGCCAATTAAGACCATCAGTCAGTACATTCGAGCATTATAATGACGACCACACGTCGGGGCAATACCGCCCGTGCTAACTGAGGACAAGTCGATGTATTTCTTGGTGCTTCAACGTTATTAACTTGCTGTCCGCTGTAAGCAACAGGAGGCTGTTTGCCATGCCGCGGGGCTGAATGCTCAAGGCAACAGATTTGGGGTCGGCAGCCTCCGATTTGGGTTTCGAACCTCAGTTTCGGTAGTAACGTTCTCTTTGCTCTTCTTAGTCTCCCCTGCGGGACTCAGTGCCTAGTACTTGGGATGAGCGAGATTCCCCTCACGCCCCCCCCCCCCACCCCCCACCCCCCCCAATTAAAAAAAAATAAAAAGTAAAAAAATCTGCTGAATCCCACAAGAGCAGAAGCCCATGGTGGTGGAGTGTTGCAGGCGTGTGTACCCACGGCCGCGAGAGAATGTCGCAAAGGAAACATTCCGAAGGCATTCCATCCAGGCCAGGGATTAGACAGTAGGGTGGGTAGCAGGACTCTGTTGCTAACTCGCGCACACATACCCCCCTACCTTCAACACATGTACATACAGACCCAAACAACCACCCACTCGCACTTTCAGAATATGCCACACAACACACACACACACACACACACACACACACACACACACACACACACACACACCACGCAGCACGCACACATGCAGAGTGTCACACCACACACACACACACACAACACACACACACACACAAAACTACACACAGAAACACACACACACACACACAACACCACACACACAGCACGCACGTACACACGCACGCACGCGCGCCGCGCACACACACACACATCAGGATTGTTGTCACACACACACACACACACCACACACACACACACCACACACACACACACACACACACACACACACAGACACAACACACACCACACCCACCACACACTCACACTCATCAAACACACACACACACCCACACACTCACACTCATTCACACACACACACACACACACACACACCACACACACACTCACACGCACACACGCACACACACACACACATTCCTCCCTCCCGCCGCTTAGAGTCACACACACATTCCCCTCCCCCACAGACTACTTACTTGTGGTCCAACTTTGATTTTTATTTACTTGTTTGATAAATGATCAGTATAAAGCAAAAACAAGCAAGCAAAGAAAAACCACTGGAAAAACAACAACAACAACAACACCAAACCCGTACTTTCCAAGGAGTTGGCTGACTGTGTAGAAGTCCGTCACCCATTTATCTTTCCTCATCGTGACGTCACGTTTCTCAAACGGTAGGTCTTCACCTGCACGCAAAACCCAGGCACAATATCGTGAATGTGTAAATAAACATCGAACGACAGCTTTAATTTCCCACTGGGATTAATAAAGTATATTGTTATTGTTATTAAACAAAACCCAGTGACAGTGTTGTGAATGTGTGGCCGTGGATGTGTAAATAAAACCCAGTGACAATGTTGTTGTGAATGTAAGGACGTGGATGTGTAAATAAAACCTAGTGATAATGCTGTCGTGAATGTAAGGACGTGGATGTGTAAATAAAACACAGTGTCAATGTTGTTGTGAATGTAAGGACGTGGATGTGTAAATGAAACCTAGTGATAATGCTGTCGTGAATGTAAGGACGTGGATGTGTAAATAAAACAGTGACAATGCTGTCGTGAATGTAAGGACGTGGATGTGTAAATAAAACAAAGTGACAATGTTGTCGTGAATGTAAGGACGTGGATGTGTAAATAAAACCCAGTGATAATGTTGTCGTGAATGTGTGGCCGTGGATGTGTGAATAAAACCCCGTGACAATGTTCTCGTGAATGTATGGCCGTGGATGTGTGAATAAAACCCAGTGACAATGTTGTCGTGAATGTGTGGCCGTGGATGTGTGAATAAAACCCAGTGACAATGTTGTCGTGAATGTGTGGTCGTGGATGAGTAAGTAAAACCCAGTCATAATGTTGTCGTCACTGTATGCCGTGGATGTGTGAATAAAACCCAGTGACAATGCTGTCGTGAAAGTGTGGCCGTGGATGTGTAAATAAAACCTCATGACAATGTTGTCGTGAATGTGTGGACATGGATGTGTGAATAAAACCCAGTGACAATGCTGTCTTGAATGCGTGAATAAAACCCAGTGAAAATGTTGTCGTGAATGTATGTCCGTGTATGTGTGAATAAAACCCAATGACAATGTTGTCGTGAATGTGTGGCCGTGGATGTGTAAATAAAACCCAGTGACAATGTTGTCGTGAATGTAAGGACGTGGATGTATAAATAAAACCTAGTGACAATGTTGTCGTGAATATAAGGACGTGGATGTGTAAATAAAACCTAGTGACAATTTTGTCGTGAATATAAAGACGTGGATGTGTACATAAAACACAGTGACAATGTTGTCGTGAATGTAAGGACGTGGATGTGTAACTAAAACCTAGTGACAATGTTGTCGTGAATGTAAGGACGTGGATCCGTTAGCCATACCACACAGCGGGGAGATTCCACCCGACTGGCTGGTCAGGACACACGTCATGTTACCACTGAAGAGGGTCGGGGCAAAATGAAGTTAAATATGCCCCCCCCCCCCAAAAAAAAACACCCACAAAAAAAAAACAACAAAAAAAACAAACAAACAACAACAACAAAAACAACAGCAACAACAGCAGACGAAACATCCTAATTAAAACCATAATGTAGCTGTTTTTGGCCTAAAAGTGGGAGCCTTGGTAGCTGCAGAAATGTGGGACGGTTTGGTAGCAGTAGAAGTGTGGGATGGTTTGGTAGCTATGGAAATGTGGGACCTTTGGTGGCTGTGGAAATGTGGGACGGTTTGTTGGTAGCTGTAGAAATGTGGGAAGGTTTGCTACCTGTAGAAGTGTGGGATGGTTTGGTAGCTGTAGAAATGTGGCACCGTTTGGTAGCTGTGGAAATGTGAGACCTTTTGTAGCTGTGGAAATGTGGGACCTTTGGTAGCTGTGGAAATGTGGGACCTTTGGTGGCTGTGGAAATGTGGGACCTTTGGTAGCTGTAGAAATGTGGTACCGTTTGGTAGCTGTGGAAATGTGGGACCTTTGGTAGCTGTGGAAATGTGGGACCTTTGGTAGCTGTGGAAATGTGGGACCTTTGGTGGCTGTGGAAATGTGTGACCTTTGGTAGCAGTGGAAATGTGGGACCTTTGGTAGCTGTGGAAATGTGGGACCTTTGGTGGCTGTGGAAATGTGTGACCTTTGGTAGCAGTGGAAATGTGTGACCTTTGGTAGCAGTGGATATGTGGGACCTTTGGTAGCAGTGGAAATGTGGGACCTTTGGTAGCAGTGGAAATGTGGGACCTTTGATAGCTGTGGATACGTGGGACCTTTGGTAGCAGTGGAAATGTGGGACCTTTGGTGGCTGTGGAAATGTGGGACCTTTGGTAGCAGTGGATATGTGGGACCTTTGGTAGCAGTGGATATGTGGGACCTTTGGTAGCAGTGGATATGTGGGCATAGCGGGGGTTGTAACCTGTGTGTCCGTGGTATTCCACCGCGGGCACAGGCCTGCAAGGTTACTGACTCTAAGTCTGGACATAGCGCAAGGACTGTAATACTGACTCTTAGTCTATACACGGTACAGGGACAGTGTTACTGACTCTAAGTCTGGACATAGCGCAAGTACTGTAATACTGACTCTAAGTCTGGACATAGCGCAAGTACCGTAATACTGACTCTTAGTCCATACACGGTACAGGGACAGTGTTACTGACTCAGGTCTGGACATAGCACAGGTACAGTTTTGCTAACTCTAAGTCAGGGCGGAGTACAGGTACAGTGAGACACATGGAGTCAAAGAAGCGTATCAGACGGACGACGAACAGAAATGCCATTGTCAGAGATCGTCCGTGAAATGTAGCGAGACGTTGAAGTTGTTTTAAAATTAAAATTCGACAGTACGTAGTCATCCGAAAGCCCAAACGGCAATAAAGATGTCTAAACCCTTTTGCTTATCTCAAACCTTAAGATGCACCACGTCCTCCCCACCCCCCCCCCCCCCCCCCCCCCCCCCCCCCCCCCCCCACCCCACCCCGTCCCCTCCGCCCCACTCCCTCTCAAGCAGCTGCCCAGGTATAATTTTCTTCGCTGCAGAGATAAATGAATAAAATGGCTGAATCTTTTTCCCCAGCTGTGCGGATGCACGATGAACGCTGGAACAGACCGGCACAGACAGACCCCAGAGAGTGCAGACCGTATGGTTAGACCATCCACCGCAGACAGACCACAGAGAGTGCAGACCGTATGGTTAGACCATCCACCGCAGACAGACCACAGAGAGTGCAGACCGTATGGTTAGACCATCCACTGCAGACAGACCACAGAGAGTGCAGACCGTATGGTTAGACAAGCCACCGCAGACAGACCACAGAGAGTGCAGACCGTATGGTTAGACAATCCACTGCAGACAGACCACAGAGAGTGCAGACCGTATGGTTAGACCATCCACTGCAGACAGACCCCAGAGAGTGCAGACCGTATGGTTAGACCAGCCACCGCAGACAGACCACAGAGAGTGCAGACCGTATGGTTAGACCATCCACTGCAGACAGACCACAGAGAGTGCAGACCATATGGTTAGACCAGCCACCGCAGACAGACCACAGAGAGTGCAGACCGTATGGTTAGACCATCCACTGCAGACAGACCACAGAGAGTGCAGACCGTATGGTTAGACCATCCACTGCAGACAGACCACAGAGAGTGCAGACCGTATGGTTAGACCAGCCACCGCAGACAGACCACAGAGAGTGCAGACCGTATGGTTAGACCATCCGGACAGACCACAGAGTGTGCAGACCGTACGGTTAGACCATCCACCGCAGACAGACCACAGAGAGTGCAGACCGTATGGTTAGACCAGCCACCGCAGACGGACAACAGAGAGTGCAGACCATATGGTTAGACCAGCCACCGCAGACAGACCACAGAGAGTGCAGACCGTATGGTTAGACCATCCACTGCAGACAGACCACAGAGAGTGCAGACCGTATGGTTAGACCAGCCACTGCAGACAGACCACAGAGAGTGCAGACCGTATGGTTAGACCATCCACTGCAGACAGACCACAGAGAGTGCAGACCGTATGGTTAGACCAGCCACCGCAGACAGACCACAGAGAGTGCAGACCGTATGGTTAGACCAGCCACTGCAGACAGACCACAGAGAGTGCAGACCGTATGGTTAGACCATCCACTGCAGACAGACCACAGAGAGTGCAGACCGTATGGTTAGACCATCCGGACAGACCACAGAGAGTGCAGACCGTATGGTTAGACCATCCACTGCAGACAGACCACAGAGAGTGCAGACCGTATGGTTAGACCAGCCACCGCAGACGGACAACAGAGAGTGCAGACCGTATGGTTAGACCATACACTGCAGACAGACAACAGAGAAAGCAGACCATATGGTTAGACCATCCACTGCAGACAGACAACAGAGAGTGCAGACCATATGGTTAGACCAGCCACCGCAGACGGACAACAGAGAGTGCAGACCGTATGGTTAGACCATACACTGCAGACAGGAAGATGCGTACCCGTCTTGAAAACCGCAGACATCTGCAACTGCGTATGCACACGAGCCTTCAAACGGGCCGGCTACGTCACTTCCTGCCCTGCTGTTAGTTCCCTTCACAGAACGGCTGTGCCCGCTCTGTGGTTCCCTGGCGTTCGCATCACGCCATCGCCACCTCGTAAATCTCTCTCAAAGATCAAATCGCAGATGTTGCTGAATGGGCCTGCTGGCGGACTACGACCAGAGACTCTATACAGAGTAGTTGCCCTGACATAGAAAAAAACAAACAAAAAAACTTGCGCCTCGTAGACTCTCTACTCCACAGTGTCTGTACGACCGAGGCGATGGGGTCAGACCATATATTATTTCCTTGATGAGGTTTCGAGGTGATGCTTCCTCGTCAGCTGCTGAGGCTGTAGCACTTGCAGGCAGACTCTGACCGAAGGTTTTCCGCTAGAAGGATCAGGGTTGTCCTGACTGCTGACAAATGAAAGGGAAGGAGGCCAGTTGTTAGGCTGTCTCACAGAGCGGACAGTTGGGGCTGTCTCACAGAGCGGACAGTTGGGGCTGTCTCACAGAGCGGACAGTATGGGCTGTCTCACAGAGCGGACAGTATGGGCTGTCTCACAGAGCGGACAGTTGGGGCTGTCTCACAGAGCGGACAGTATGGGCTGTCTCACAGAGCGGACAGTATGGGCTGTCTCACAGAGCGGACAGTATGGGCTGTCTCACAGAGCGGGCAGTTGGGCTGTCTCACAGAGCGGACAGTTGGGGCTGTCTCACAGAGCGGACAGTTGGGCTGTCTCACAGAGCGGACATTTGGGGGCTGTCTCACAGAGCGGACAGTATGGGCTGTCTCACAGAGCGGACAGTATGGGCTGTCTCACAGAGCGGACAGTTGGGGCTGTCTCACAGAGCGGACAGTTGGGCTGTCTCACAGAGCGGACAGTATGGGCTGTCTCACAGAGCGGACAGTATGGGCTGTCTCACAGAGCGGCAGTATGGGCTGTCTCAAGAGCGGACAGTTGGGCTGTCTCACAGAGCGGACAGTTGGGGCTGTCTCACAGAGCGGACATTTGGGGGCTGTCTCACAGAGCGGACAGTATGGGCTGTCTCACAGAGCGGACAGTTGGGCTGTCTCACAGAGCGGACAGTTGGGGCTGTCTCACAGAGCGGACAGTATGGGCTGTCTCAGAGAGCGGACATTTGGCTGTCTCACAGAGCGGACAGTATGGGCTGTCTCACAGAGCGGACAGTATGGGCTGTCTCACAGAGCGGACAGTATGGGCTGTCTCACAGAGCGGACAGTATGGGCTGTCTCAAGAGCGGACAGTTGGGCTGTCTCACAGAGCGGACAGTTGGGGCTGTCTCACAGAGCGGACAGTATGGGCTGTCTCACAGAGCGGACAGTTGGGCTGTCTCACAGAGCGGGCAGTTGGGCTGTCTCACAGAGCGGACAGTTGGGGCTGTCTCACAGAGCGGACAGTTGGGCTGTCTCACAGAGCGGACAGTATGGGCTGTCTCACAGAGCGGACAGTATGGGCTGTCTCACAGAGCGGACAGTTGGGGCTGTCTCACAGAGCGGACAGTTGGGCTGTCTCACAGAGCGGACAGTTGGGGCTGTCTCACAGAGCGGACAGTATGGGCTGTCTCACAGAGCGGACAGTTGGGGCTGTCTCACAGAGCGGACAGTATGGGCTGTCTCACAGAGCGGACAGTTGGGGCTGTCTCACAGAGCGGACAGTTGGGGCTGTCTCACAGAGCGGACAGTATGGGCTGTCTCACAGAGCGGACAGTTGGGGCTGTCTCACAGAGCGGACAGTTGGGGCTGTCTCACAGAGCGGACAGTATGGGCTGTCTCACAGAGCGGACAGTATGGGCTGTCTCAAGAGCGGACAGTTGGGGCTGTCTCACAGAGCGGACAGTTGGGGCTGTCTCACAGAGCGGACAGTTGGGCTGTCTCACAGAGCGGACAGTATGGGGTCTCACAGAGCGCAGTATGGGCTTCTCACAGAGCGGACAGTATGGGGCTGTCTCACAGAGCGGACAGTTGGGGCTGTCTCACAGAGCGGACAGTTGGGCTGTCTCAAAGCGGACAGTTGGGCTGTCTCACAGAGCGGACAGTATGGGCTGTCTCACAGAGCGGACAGTATGGGCTGTCTCACAGAGCGGACAGTTGGGCTGTCTCACAGAGCGGACAGTTGGGGCTGTCTCACAGAGCGGACAGTATGGGCTGTCTCACAGAGCGGACAGTATGGGCTGTCTCACAGAGCGGCAGTTGGGGCTGTCTCACAGAGCGGACAGTTGGGGCTGTCTCACAGAGCGGACAGTTGGGGCTGTCTCACAGAGCGGACAGTATGGGCTGTCTCACAGAGCGGACAGTATGGGCTGTCTCACAGAGCGGACAGTTGGGGCTGTCTCACAGAGCGGACAGTTGGGGCTGTCTCACAGAGCGGACAGTTGGGGCTGTCTCACAGAGCGGACAGTTGGGGCTGTCTCACAGAGCGGACAGTATGGGCTGTCTCACAGAGCGGACAGTATGGGCTGTCTCACAGAGCGGCACAGAAAGCCAGACAGTATCGCAGTCTCCATGGGAACAGCACAGAGTCAGACAGTATCGCAGTCTCCATGGCAACAGCACAGAAAGCCAGAGCGTATTCTGAAGTATTCCGAGAAAGCAAAACACGTTTCGTTCTTCTTTTTGGCCAAACGCAAGACAAAACAGCGCCAACTGACCACTACCGCCACCAGGGATACTGTCACCACTGTGTTACGAGTATCTGGTACCTCTTGAGGAGGCTTCGGGTTCCAGGCGAGATCAAAAGATCAAGAGATCTTAGAGGAGGGAGGTGGAGCTGGACCCTCAACTTAGCCCAGAAGAGATCATGAGTAGGGAGGTGGAGCTGGGCTAAGAAAGCTGGTCGGACTTCCTTTGCTTTGAGTTGTCCAAGTTGTTCACCAACAGCAGAGCAACGGACATTGTCTTTGTGACTCTGGACAAGCACAGCAGTTGAAACAGTAATTGCGCAGTGCACAAGTCGCTGGGCAATGGCGAGGGGACACCGCCTTAACACTTCCATTGTTCTGACGGCGGTCCACGGTCTCTCCTGTCTATTTCGGGCAGTTTCCGCGGTCCGGCCTTCACTCTGTCGGCCCCTTCCCACTCTGTCCCCGTCCCTAATAGGCCATCTCGCCTCCGTGGACGTAAAGCACCAAGAAAGAAAGAGGAGGCTGGCCAGTTGGGGTGGGGGTAGGGTGAGGGGGGGAAGGGGGTGGAACTGCACTGTGGGGGAAACTGAAAGGGGGGGGGGGGGGGGGCATGGGGAAATGAAGGGGCTGCACTGTGGGGGAACTGAAAGGGCGGGGGGGGGGGGGACTGCACTGTGGGGAAATGATGGGGTGGTGGGGGGCGGGGAGGGGCATATTTTACAGCGGTAGAAAACTGAGTGGGGTGGGGGGGGGGGGGGGGGGGACTGCACAGCGGGAGAAAACGTGTGTGGGGGGGGGGGGGGACTGCACAGCGGGAGAAAAACTGAGCGTGTGTGGGTAGGTGGGAGGGAGGGGGTAGGGGTCGGGGGTCGAGTGGACTGCGGAGCGGAACAAAAACTGAGTGGGGGAGGGAGGAATGCAAAGAATGCAAAGCGGGAGCCGGAAAAACAAAAGAAAAAAACTGAGCGGTTTTATTGCAGGCAGGTTTGACGACACCTTGGCAATGACAGCAGAGAGAGCGAAGGGGCGCCAAGGGAGGGATCGTGTCCTCATTGTCGACACACTCAGCAAGGAACATCCGTTTTGCCCCAGCTCTGCCACCAATCTTCGTCACTCGCACACTGTACGGATGAGCGGGGGAAATAACTCTGTTTAATGGTTCCCCCAAGCGGTGTAAAAGCGGTAGTGACGACATGGGGCCGGGGCCAGCGGCCAATGGGAATCACAGACCCAGACTGACCTGGCCTCGAGAGGCCAACGAACCGAGGGCTTACAGACTCAGTGCAGGTTTTGTCGGTGATGTTCAGCACTGACATCTCCCGTCCTGTGTGTTCTGTAGAGTAACCCTTTGCACTGACATCTCCCATCCTGTGTGTTTTGTTGAGTAATTCTTTGCACTGACATCTCCCATCCTGTGTGTTTTGTAGAGTGATCCTTTGCACTGACATCTCCCATCCTGTGTGTTATGTAGAGTGATCCTTTGAACTGATATCTCCCATCCTGTGTGTTATGTAGAGTAATCCTTTGCACAGGGAGTCCTGTGTGTTTTGCAGAGTAATCCTTTGCACAGGGAGTCCTGTGTGTTTTGTAGAGTAATCCTTGTACTGATATTTCCCGTCCTGTGTGCTTTGTAGAGTAATCTCTTGCACTGATATCTCCCGTCCTGTGTGTTTAGTTGAGTAATTCTTTGAACTGATATCTCCCGTCCTGTGTGTTTTGTTGAGTAATTCTTTGAACTGATATCTCCCGTCCGGTGTTATGTAGAGTAATCCTTTGCACTGACATCTCGATCCTGTGTGTTTTGTAGAGTAATCCTTTGCACAGGGAGTCCTGTGTGTTTTGTAGAGTAATCCTTGTACTGATATCTCCCATTCTGTGTGTTATGTAGAGTAATCCTGTATACTGATATCTCCCATTCTGTGTGTTTTGTAGAGTAATCCTTTGCACCGATATCTCCCACATTGCATGTTTCGTAGAGTGATTTTTGGACAAGCAAGTAAGTAAGTGGTTTGGTTTCTTACGCCCACCTTTTGGACAATTTAGTATCTCTCCCAGCTTGCATGTTTTCACAGTAACGTTTTGCGCTGCAATATCTGATCCTGTATGTGTTGTAGAACAGTGACTGTTGGCACTGGTATCTCCAGCTGTGCACGTTTTCTACAGCAATCTGAACAGAGGTCTCTCACGATGCCCGTTTTGTAGAGTAACTTTTTGGACTGATATTTCTCATTTTGCATGAGTCCAGTAACCTTTTGCACCGCTGTGCACGTCTGATCGAGTAACGTACGTTTTGAACTGAGATTTATCACCCTGAAGGCTTTGTATAGTAATTTACTGCGCTGATATCTCACCCCGTGTGCCTTGTGGAGTAACCTCTGAACTGTGACATCTCACCCTGCGTGTCTTGTAGAGTAACCTCTGAACTGTGACATCTCACCCTGCGTGTCTTGTAAACCTCTGAACTGTGACATCTCACCCTGCAGGTCTTGTAGAGTAACCTCTGAACTGTGACATCTCACCCTGCAGGTCTTGTAGAGTAACCTCTGACCTGTGACAGCTCACACTGCAGGTCTTGTCGAGTAACCTCTGAACTGTGACATCTCACCCTGCAGGTCTTGTAGAGTAACCTCTGAACTGTGACATCTCACCCTGCGCGTCTTGTAGACTGGCACTGCACTAATCCCTCTCATCCTGTACCGATTCCCTGCATAAGTACTTTGCAGGAGACTAAAAAAAAAAAAAAAAAAATGTCGGAAAGGGGATATTCTTCGAGGAGACATGCACAACGCTACACTGTCACCACCGGACCGGTTCTGTATTGTGACCAGCTGTGAGGCGAGCCAGGATTAATGTCGGGGTGTAAGTAACTTGGTGTTTTACGCCCAGTCAACCAGCACGGTTATATCAGGGTCTGGGCTTGTCGCTCTAATATAACCGTGCTGGTTGACTGGGCGCAAAACACCAGGTTACTTACCTACTACATTAATCAGGGCGATTAGTGCAGGGGTCAACCCCCACAGAACGGCAACGTCATAAACTGCGACCACTGAGCCCAGAGACCGCAACGTTCGAAGAGAAAGCTAGCTCAGGCGGAACGGTCTCGAACCCGGCCCCCTCTGTTTCCCAGCCAGGCGCCTTACCCGACAGGGCTCCACCGGCTGACGGCCCTGGCAAACGATCAGCAGCACGTCAAAGGCCGTGAGGGCCGGGACGAACCCGTGAGAACGTGCCCTTTGCATAATGAGACACGTGGTGCGCGAGCTGTGCGGTGACGTCACGACTACACCCCCTGCAGTGTTAAAGGGGATCCGAGCCGAGGATGCAACTATTAAGTGAACATGGTGCTTAACGTCCACAGAAACCGTAAGACTTATTAGGGACGTGGAGGGGTTATGGAGGTGGGAGAAGAGGGAGATTATATACCTATCGCTACACTGTCACCACCAGAATGAGTTCTGCATTAAGGTGGGCAGCGATGAGAGCCATTTTAACGTTTCATAATTGTTAGGGACAAAGTCACAAGACAGTGTCCACAGACAACAACTTTGAAGAGAAAGGACAGCCGAAGCAGATTCGAACCGAAGTCCTTCTGCTTACCAGCCTAACGCCTTACCGCTAGGCCACACCGGCTCACATGCAACTATTGCAGTTTGTCCCCAATGTGTCAGCCCGACATCCGAGGACACTAAGCCCCACGTCATCATCGGATACAACCCAGGAGCTGTGTGAAAGTGGAGGTGGCCGTCGTGGGCACCTGTTATGGTCTCTGTGGAAGTAAAGCGACACTGAACGAGAGGGCAATGCAAAGCTCAGGAGCTGTGTGGAAGTCGAGATCGCCGTCCTGGGCACCCCGCCCCTAATAGCCCGTACAGTCGCTGTGGACGTGAAGCGACATTTGCAGGAGACGAGGACAGAAGCCAGAGCTCAGGAATTGTGTCAAAGAAGACGTGGCCGTCCTGGACGCCCCGTCCCTGACAGTCCCTACGGTATGTGTGGACGTAAGGCAAGATTTGAAGAAGAAGAAGAAGACGGAAGCCAGAGTTCTGGAGCTGTGTGAAATCCGAGGTGGCCGTCCAGGGCGCCCCGTCCCTAGTGATAGTCCCACGGTCTCTGTGGACGTAAAGCAACATACGAAGAAGAAAAAGACAAGAGCCAGAGCTCCGGAGCTGTGTGACAGTTGAGACGGCCGTCCTGGGCTCCCGGTCCCTAACGGTCCCTACGGTCTGTGAAGACATAAGGCAAAGTGTGAAGGAGAAGAAGACAGAAGCCAGAGCTCAGGAGCTGTGTGAAAGTCGAGGTGGCCGTCCTAGGCTCCCCGCCCCTACAGTTTCTGTGGACGTAAAGCAACACTTGAAGAACAAGACAGAAGCCAATCTCAGGAGCTGTGTGAAAGTGGAGGTGGCCGTCCTGGGCTCCCCGTCTCTAACATTCCCTACGGTCTGTGAAGACATACGGCAAAATTTGAAGAAGAAGAAGAAGAAGAAGAAGCCAATCTCAGGAGCTGTGTGAAAGTCGAGGTGGCCGTCCTGGGCTGCCCGTCCCTAACATTCCCTACCGTCTGTGTGGAAGTAAAAGCCACATCGGCCTCGAACTCGGACGCAAGTTGTCCTGAAAACGTAGGACAGAATTTATGTGGAAATGTTCCCACCTGCAGGCTTCACCTTGTTGTTGTGTCAACAGTCACACAAAGTAAGCACTTCTCTCCTGGGAGTCTGAGCTCCTCGGGGCGTGGCCCTGTCACGGTCCGCACCTCACCACTGAACAGCAGAAACCGTTTGGCTCGCGACGTAGGACAGCACTCACAGTCGTGTTTTCGCCACATTCAAACGTCGATTATTAACTAACGGGGCGAGGAATCCAGTGAAATACTGGAGTGTGTGTGTGTGTGTGTGTGTGTGTGGGGGGGGGGGGGGGGGGGGGGGGGGTAGGGCGAGTGTGGTGCGGTGTGTGTGTGTGGGTGTGTGTGTGTGTGATGTGTGTGTGTGCACGCGTGTGTATGTGTGATGTATGTGTGTGTGGTGGTTGTGTGTGTGTGTGTGTGTGTGTGTATGTGATGTGCGTGCGTGTGTGTGTGTGTGTGTTGTGTGTGTGGTGTGTGTGTGTGTGTGTGTGTGTGTGTGTGTGTGTAGGCCGCGCGGCGAGGCGTGTGTGTGTGTGTGTGTGTGTGTGTGTGTGTGTGTGTGTGTGTGTGTGTTTAGTGGCTGTCTATATCTTATTCCGTTCCTATCGACAGGGCCCGTGTTACATCTTCACTCCAGTTCTCCTTTAACACAGAGAGGGGGGGGGGGGTTGGGGGGGGGGGGTCCCGTACGGGTGTGTACATCATTGGCTCCAGCAGCCGACAGCAGCATGCTACACAAGGCAAGCCTTTGCTGCAGTAATCCAGCCAAGATGACGGACGTACAAAAGTATATCATGTCTTGAACAGATTGACACATAACAGAAGCATACATATTCAGCCAACATGCACAGCAAGAAGAAGAAGAAGAAGAAGAAGAAGAGAAAAGAAGAAGAAGAAGAAGAAGAAGAAGAAGAAGAAGATCAATCGATACCTGTTCAAGTCAGATCAAAAGTAACAAAGATATAAAACAGACAAACTACACTGCAAAGGTCAGACTGGAAAGAGGAGCACATCACAGGCAGACAGAAACCCAGCCAGCCAACCAGTCAGACTTTCTGCTGTCAAGTCCCTCTAACAGTCACTGACGCAAGATGATTGTACATTAAAAATATAATCAACGGAGCATTTGAAAACAAAACACTTGATAGTAATTTTGATCTCTTTTACCCGCGAAAGAAAGTCCGGTCTTTCTGAACAAAACACTTTTTCAAAAGGCTAAGAATAAATAATAATAATAATAAAAAGCCCCAAAAGCCCCCCCCCCAAAAAAAAAAACAACAAACAAACAAACAACAACACACACACACAACAACAACAACAACAAAAAACAAACAAACAAACAAACCAAAAAAACAAAACAAAAAGGAGAGAGAGAGAGAGAAAAAAAGAAGAAGAAGAAGGGGACTACTAGCGTTCGGAAACATGATCTAAACACACAAAAGGTTAAAAAGAACTGTGATTTTAATACGACAACACAACACAAAACACGTGCAAATTGTCGGTGACTGACAGGTAAACGATGGCAGATGAAAAATGAAAATCGTCTCCTTATCCTGGAAGCTGAACACTTCCAGACGCTCCAGCCCCAGTAACCGAAACAGCGTTCTTTGCAGCCCTTTGGGCATTTGAATTTTGGAGGGCTAGTAGGACAGCGCTAATCAGTCATCAGACTCAAGGATTTATATATATATATATACATAGGTCCATGATCAGGCCCAAACCTATATATACATAGGTCCATGATCAGACCCAAACCTATATATACACAGGTCCATGATCAGACCCAAACCTATATATACATAGGTCCATGATCAGGCCGGTGGACCTATATATACACAGGTCCATGATCAGGCCCAAACCTATATACACACAGGTCCATGATCAGACCCAAACCTATATATACATAGGTCCATGATCAGGCCCGTGGACCTATATATACACAGGTCCATGATCAGGCCCAAACCTATATATACATAAGTCCATGATCAGGCCCCAACCTGTATATACATCGGTCCATGATCCTGCCCAAACCTATATATACATCGGTCCATGATCACGCCCGAACGAGAAATGAATGACAGAGCGACCAAGCAAGCAATGAAGCAAGAGAGGATTGCTGTGTGCAATGAAGCGTCACCTACCTCCCGCTGGTTCACTTTCATCCACGTGGACCTTGTTGACCTTGCCGGCTGCCCCCACCAGACACCTGTCACACAGTACGTGATACACAGTTAGCCAGCGCTCAATCGGTGAAAAACACACGCGCACCAGAGAGAGAGAGAGAGAGAGAGAGAGAGGAGAGAGAGAGAGAGAGAGAGAGAGAGAGAGAGAGAGAGAGAGAGACACACACACACACACACACACACACACACACACACACACACACACACACACACACACACAATCACACACAAAATCAACGAAGGAAGAGACAGCCAAATACTCTACAACACACTTGCTGGAGAAGAAAAAAAAATCAAAAAATTAATTAATAAATAAACCAACCAGTCAAATGGTATTGATATGGCGCAACTGAATCCGTACAGTAAGTTCTTAGCGCATTACCTAACATAACATTGTTGTAATGCTAAAGTACCTCTCCTGTGTGTGTCGCGCAAGCCTTAAACAATTCCCCACCTTTCCCTTGTGTAGTCCTAAACAGTTTTCCCTCTTTCCCTTGTGTAGTCCTAAACAGTTTTCCCCCTTTCCCTTGCGTGTAGTCTTAAACAGTTTTCCCCCTGTCCCTTGTGTAGTCTTAAACAGTTTCCCCCTTCCCTTGTGTAGTCTTAAACAGTTTCCCCCTTCCCTTGTGTAGTCTTAAACAGTTTCCCCCTGTCCCTTGTGTAGTCTTAAACAGTTTTCCCCCTGTCCCTTGTGTAGTCTTAAACAGTTTTCCCCCTGTCCCTTGTGTAGTCTTAAACAGTTTTCCCCCTGTCCCTTGGTGTAGTCTTAAACAGTTTCCCCCTGTCCCTTGTGTAGTCTTAAACAGTTTCCCCCTGTCCCTTGTGTAGTCTTAAACAGTTTTCCCCCTTTCCCTTGCGTATAGTCTTAAACAGATATTTCGACAGAGCGGCAGCAACAAAACTAAGACTTGCATTCAGGTAACGCTTACACACACACACACACACACACACACACACACACACCACACACACACACACACACACACACACACACTCACACACACACACACACACACACACACACACACACACACACACACACACACACACACACATGGCCCTGCGCTGTTTACTTGCTGCAGGCAGCCGTGCGTTTGCCGCTGACCAGTCAACCGACCGGTGGATGCCAGAGATTCACCAGACGTCGCTGGATTCACACAGCTTCGGGCGTTTCGGCCTCTCTACCGCCTCCCCCCACCTCCCCACCTCCCCAGTCTGCAGGTGGCGGTCAGCCCACGCGGCTGTCCATCACCCAAGACTGCAGGCCGAAAGCTGGGTAACCCCATTACCCGCTCCCATGGAAGTAAGGGTCACCCGAAATAGCCACAACCACAGCTAAAGAACGTGCTACAACTACGTCAGCCAAACAGACTGTTTACCTGTCAACGCTGACGTATTTGCTTGGTGTTTGTCTTTTCTTTTTTCGTTGTTTTTCCCCCTTTTCTTACGTGACTAAGAATACAAAAACGTCAAAGGCAAAGCATTTTCTGTGCTTTGTGTCTCATAACACTGAATCAGATGAAGCTGTACTAATGATTTTTACTTCATATTATGTAACAGTATAAGGCGCATCGTTCACTGCGTCGTTCTCATTGCAACTCGTAGCGCTATAGAAATCGCCAATCTTCAGAACAGCTTGGGACGGGACGTGGCGGAACGGAACAGGGTGGACCGGAACGGAACAGGGCGGGATGGGACAGGGTGGGACTGGGCAGTGCTGGATCGGACGGGGCGGAACTGAACTGCGCGGAACGGAACGGGACAGGGTGGGACGGGACAGTATTGGATGTAAAGGGACGGGACGGAAGGGAACAGCACGGAACGGAACGGGACAGGGTGGGACGGGACAGTGTTGGGAGTAAAGGGACGGGACGGAACAGGGCGTGACGAAGCAGTAGTATGTAGAAGAAGGCGGACCGGCACAGGGTGGGACGGGACAGGTAGGAACGGGACCGGCAGAAAGACATCATTCAACGGCCGAAGCTTCAGATGACTGGAGATCTACTCTTGAACGAGTCACTGCACCGTGGTTTTCTGTGCCTCTGGTCCCATGACGTTGTGAACATGGTCAGAGAGAGAGAGAGAGAGAGAGAGAGAGAGAGAGAGAGAGAGAGAGAGAGAGAGAGAGAGAGAGGAGAGGGAGGGAGGGAGAGAGAGAGAGAGAGAGAGAGAGAGAGAGAGAGAGACAGAGACAGAGACAGAGACAGAGACAGAGAATGGTGGATGCTGATCAAATCGTCAGTGTGGTCTCAATGAAAGCCACAAAACTGCCACACCAGTGTTTAGCTCATCACGTCTCCGAATTGTCAAGTGTGTATTACAATGACAGTAGACAGTAGACTCTTGTCCTCACGCGGCCTTTCGCTCTTCCTGGTTTCCCGCTCACGTCTCACTGTCATTCCCTGGTTCAGTTCCATTACAACAACGCTCGGCACCTTCTCGCCACCACACAGGAGAAGGGAGGCAACCCCCGTCACCGTCTTGCCCGATAGTGCAGCAAGGTAAGTAGGCTAAGTAAGTAGCTTGGTGTTTTACGCCCAGTCAACCAGTACGATGACATCAGGGCGATGATGCAGCAAGGAAAACTGCGGAAAGGCGAACGGCGGTTAAAAATTAAGAAGAAAAATTCCGCAAAACAAAGGCAAAATGCAAGCGTCCGCAGAAACAAGAGAGGAGTTAGTTATTGGATTTTCACGTCTCGTCCATCAGGCAGGGTCAGCTTGGGACGGACAACAGAAAGACACACATGTATACCGCTGCAGCACAGAGGCTAAGATTTGTTAGCTGGTGCTTCTTCTAGCAAAGAACAGTTCTTTCACACACACACACACACACACACACACACACACACACACACACACACACACACACCCCACTACACACACCAGAAACAACCCACAAAAAACAGAAAACAAACAACACACACACACACACACACACACACACACACACACACACACACACACACACCAGGAAAACAAAAACAAACTCAAACAAGAAGAAGAAGAAGAAGACAAAATGAAAAATTAAGTTCGACAAAACGCCTGCTATAATCACTACGTCTTGTTTGTTCACCTCTGATCTTTAACCGTGTCCTGGCAGTGCAGGACCGCATACCCCCCCCTCCCCCGCCCGCCCCCACCCCAACTCTCTTCGTGCACTTGTAAATGTGAAACTTTGTTAATATCGCCAAGGCCTGGGCTGTGTCACAACACACTGACACCAGTAAGAAACTAAGGCTTGGGATGTGCCACAACACTCTGACACCAGTAAGAACACCAGGGCTTGGGCTGTGTCACAACACACTGACACCAGCAAGAACACCGAGGCTTGGGCTGTGCCACAACACACTGACACCAGTAAGAACACCGAGGCTTGGGCTGTGCCACAACACACTGACACCAGCAAGAAATCTAAGGCTTGGGCCGTGCCACAACACTCTGACACCAGTAAGAACACCGAGGCTTGGGATGTGTCACAACACACTGACACCAGCAAGAACACCAAGGCTTGGGCTGTGCCACAGCAAACTGACACCAGCAAGAGCACCAAGGCTTGGGCTGTGCCACAGCAAACTGACACCAGCAAGAACACCAAGGCTTGGGCTGTGCCACAACACACTGACACCAGCAAGAACACCAAGGCTTGTGCTGTGTTACAACAAACTGACGCCAGCCAGAACACCAAGGCTACGTTAAAATGGTGTCACGCGCTGCTTAATTCTATGGGGATTATCTTCAGCCCTAATAGTCTTCTTGCACATCGACATCCACCTTCCAGAAATGGGGATACACCCTCTGAAGACGGCGCGCAGCTGCCCATGCAGAAGGGAGATAAAAACGGCCCACACGTGACGATCCTCTCACCCTTACCCATGGAAAGCACTTGTCGTTGCATCTTTATTTTTATATTTTAGGGCTTCCTTGTCCCTTGCGGGAAATTCGGATCGCCTTACCCGGATAAGACACAGCAGCCGCAAGAGCAGCGCTACCCGTTCCTACCAGTTTTTGCAGTGTTTTCGTGAGTCCAGACAATGTTACGGCTGCCAGTGCATGAGATTTTTAACTACGTGCGCACAGATGTTGATGCATGCGATTGCACACGGGGGCTGTGCGGACACCGTAACAGAGTCTGTACTGTGTGTGCGTGTGTGTGTGTGTGTGGGGGGGGGTGCGGTGTGTGTGTATGTGTGTGTGTGTTTGCTGAGAGACGTGCTATCTGCGTACAGTACGATTCAGCATCACTGAGTTCTATTACCCCCCCCCCCCCCCACCCCCAAAAAAGATAAAAAAAGAAAGAAAAAACAAAAACAAAACAAAAAAGAAGAAGAAGGAAACAAAAACTGCAGAGTTCAGCATGAATCCGGGCGAAGAACAACCAGGTACGGTACTATTAATATACACATCACAAGCGGCGGTCTGTTGCACTTTTAGCCCGAAACAAGGGCCGGATAGCCGACAATGGGCGGAGCCGGTAGAGAAAGTCTGGCACTGGCGAGGGCGCCGCCTGAAGCGCGCGCTCCACGGCTGCGTCAACGCCAGGCATTCACGTGGCAGAAAACTGAAACGTTATTTTCGCCTGGTCTTATCTGTCGCCAGGACCAGGGATTCTCCGCTGTCTGGAGCTCGAGTCTCAGTCGCTGTGTGCACGTGGTACTCGTGGAGAGGACGCGTCCACACCTTACAATAACGGCACTGTCTGATGACAGTCGATGGCTCACTCACTCGTGGGCCAGAACAACAAGCACACAGACAGGCAGACAGAAAAGTAGGACATGGCGACAAACTGTGAGACTGACACACACGCAGTGAGAGAGAGAGAGAGAGAGAGAGAGAGAGAGAGAGAGAGAGAGAGAGAGAGAGAGAGAGAGAGAGAGAGAGTGGTGGTGATGTGTGTGTGTGTGTGTGTGTGTGTGTGTGTGTGTGTGTGTGTGTGTGTGTGTTGTGGTGGCGGTGGTGGTGTGTGTGTGTGTGTGTGTGTGTGTGTGTGTGTGTGTGTGTGTGTGTGTGTGTGTGTGTGTGTGTGTGCGCGCGCGCGTTCTCTCAGTGATGTGCTAGCTACGTACTGATGTGCTAGCTAAGTACAGATTAAAGCACACTGTTGTCAGGCCTATGAAAATAATTATACACGCAGACATCATGTGTAAGAAAGGCAGTTGTTGCTGTTAACTTGTATTGATTCGTACAATAAATGTATGAACACCACCGCGAAATAATGTCTGTAACATGTCTTCTGCTTACTTGTCTGAATAAGAACGGAAGAAGCAGAAGAAGCAGAAGAAGAAGAAGAAGCAGAAGAAGAAGAAGAAGAAAGGAGAAGAAGCAGAAGAAGAAGAAGAAGAAAAAGAAGAAGAAGAAGCAGAAGAAGAAGAAGAAGAAAAAGAAGAAGAAGAAGCAGAAGAAGAAGAAGAAGAAAAAGAAGAAGAAGAAGCAGAAGAAGAAGAAGAAGAAGAAGAAGCAGAAGAAGAAGAAAGAAGGTTGCACATTTCAAAATTAAAAACAGCAAATAATGCTGAATCGTTATGTAGTGTTCAAATGAAAACAGCGAAAAAGAATGAGAAAACCAAAGAAAACCAAAAGACACACACACGCAGGCAGGCAGGTATACACACACACACACACACACACACACACACACACACACACAGACTCAGAGAGAGAGAGAGAGAGAGAGAGAAAGAGAGAGAGAGAGAGATGACGAAAGCAAGACTATGTGAAAAGAGAAGAAAGAAAACACTACTAACAACAACAAAACAAAACAAAACAAACAAAAAACAAGAAATCAAAAACAAAAAAGAACTCCGAGTACTGAAAGCAGGGAAATGTTGCACGGCAGGTGGAGTGTGGTAGCTAGCTATGTTATTCACAAACACAGGCTGAAATCCCCACCCTCCTCTCTCCTACCCCGGGTAGCTATCACGGAGGAAGAGCCGGCTGGCCTGGTGGAAGAGGCAGGAAGCGACAGAAACAGGTGGGGGGTCAGATAAGGGTGCATTATCGGGGTACGTTAATGACCGACTGATGTCAGTTCACCGAACACAGGACCCGACTCAGGAATTCAGCATTGCATCGATCAAATCTCGCCAATAAAAGCCGATGAAAGCAGACATCAATCCTGATAAAGTCCACGGAAATATGCATGGCCTTCCGTGAAACCTTGCCTGCCAGCTAACTATAAAGAAAATCTTCAGTTATTTTGGTAAGCAGTACACAGCGAGGGGGGGGGGGGGGGGGGGGGGTGAGAGGGGACCCTAATTCTAACAATGCAAGAAGTTATTTTGGTAAGCAGTACACAGCGGGTTGGGGGGGGGGGCTACAAGAAGTAGCACTAGCTGTACATACTGGGTAGTATCTTTACACACAAAGGAAATAACTCTTATTCGTTGTTCTGTCTGAGTGGACTCATAAAAAGGCAATTTTGCCGAAAATGTGCGTTTTTGTGTCTGTAGCATTTGCTAAATCACATAGCCTGCCTAACATTCCTTTCAATGCTCTTGAAAAGGCCCCCTTATATTTCAGTAATGTCTGTCGGCTTCTTTCATATAATAGCGGAATTTCATCACGAGAGAGCAATTACATATGAGACAGTAAAGGAAATATTTCAATTACGAGAGATGCCAGCACACATCTCTGCGGACAACCTTTAAGGTAGCAGAACCCGCACTTCACTGTGAGCAACGCAAGCGGCAATTTATACTGAATACTGTGAACAACGTGGCGAGTCAATTGTGGGACAGTGAACACGTTTTTTTTTTTTTTAGCAGAAGCTGGGGCGTGCGTAGGACCGATGAGATAAATACTGCAAAGATTAACGGACCGATTAGTAAACATGGTGCTTAACGTCCACAGAAACCGTACGGCTTATTAGGGACGGGGAGAATGGGGGGAAGGGGGTATAGAGGTGGGGGGAGAGGTACAGTATAAACCTATCGCTACACTGTCACCACCAGAATGACCTGCATTAAGATGGGCAGCGATGAGAGCCATTTTAATGTTTCATTAATTGTGAAGGACAAAGTCACAAGACCGTGTCCACAAACCACAACTTTTGAAGAGAAAGGAGAGCCGAAGCGGTATCGAACCGAGGTCCTTCCGCTTACCAGCCTACCGCCTTACCGCTAGGCCAAACCGGCTGTCACTGACCGATTTACTGACTGATCGCTTTTATAATTAATTGCGCTGTTCGCCGCTCTCGAACACCCTGACCGATTTCATCACTATAGGACGCTCAGGAAATTGACAACTGTCGGTACAGTCACTTTGTCAGTCAGTCAAGCGAATGCCTATCGAACTGAATGGGTTCACGGTACCTTCACTTTATGTCAATTAATCAATTGACGGTTCACGGTACATTCACTTTGTCAGTCAGTCAGTCAGTCAGTCAAATGCATATCAAATCGAAATTGGTTCATGGTAGATGTCAACCACTGAATCAATCGAATGCGTATCGACTCGAATGAGTTCACGGTCTAATAATATGATTCACTTTATGTCAATCAGTCACTCAACCAATCGCATGCATAATGGGTTTGTGTGTATATATATATATTTGCTTTCATCAGCTTATAATAATATAATAATAATTCAAGTATTTATAAAGCGCAAAATCTTGTCCATAGAGACTATTCTAAGCGCGCGCGCGCGGACGCACGCACGCACGCACGCACGCACGCACACACACACACACACACACACACACACACACACACACGCGCGCGCACACACACGCGCGCACGCACACACACACACACACACGCAAGAACATGCACGAATGCATGAAATGAACCACTGTGTTAAAATAACTGCTTTTGTACATGCCTTGGTTGTATTTCCCCTTATTTAACACGGCGGTAGAAACTCCCACGGTGATGACGATGATGATGGCGATGAATGAATCAATGGATAACTGAATGGATGAATAAATAGGCAAATCAGTTACGGAAAGAACGAGTTGTGGCATATCGCTCAGTCTTGGCCTCACACATGTACCATTGAGGGATTTGGCGCATCAGAAATACATTATCATTATTATTAATAATAATAACCAAACCAACCAAACAGCGCTGTAAGTACACCACCTTGGTGGATATTGAGAAGAAAAACAACAACAACCCTCCCCCCAAAAAACAAAACAAAAACAAAAACACACACACAAAAACAACAACAACAACAAACAAACACCCCAAACAACAACAAACAACAACAACAAACAAACGCGCTATAAAAAAGATACAGTCACTCATTTAGAACCACATGTGACAAAAGCACAGTGAGTCTGCTCGAGTGTTGTATAAAAGCGATCACCATCATCATCATCATTGATTATTATTACGGTCCTGCAAATGACCATGCTGGCAGAGATATCACTGACCACAGACAGACAGCCGTTGGCAGTTCATCTTGAACTGAACTGAACAGATAGCTGTTGGCAGTTCATCTTGAACTGAACTAAACTGAACAGACAGCCGTTGGCAGTTCATCTTAAACTGAACAGATAGCTGTTGGCAGCTCATATTGAACTGAACTAAACTGAACAGACAGCCGTTGGCAGCTCATCTTGAACTGAACTGAACAGACAACCGTTGGCAGTCCATCGTGAACTGAACTGAACAGACAACCGTTGGCAGTTCATCTTGAACTGAACTGAACAGACAGCTTTTGGCAGCTCATCTTGAACTGAACTGAACTGAACAGACAGCTGTTGGCAGCTCATCTTGAACTGAACTGAACAGACAGCCGTTGGCAGTTCATCTTGAACTGAACTGAACAGACAGCTGTTGGCAGTTCATCTTGAACTGAACTGAACAGACAGCTGTTGGCAGTTCATCTTGAACTGAACTGAACAGACAGCTGTTGGCAGCTCATCTTGAACTGAACTGAACTTAACAGACAGCTGTTGGCAGCTCATCTTGAACTGAACTGAACTGAACAGACAGCTGTTGGCAGCTCATCTTGAACTGAACTGAACTTAACAGACAGCCGTTGGCAGCTCATCTTGAACTGAACTGAACTGAACAGACAGCCGTTGACAACCGACAGACGAGGGCCGGCCTACCTCAGTTTGTAGTAGCACACGTCGGACTTGCTGGCGGCGTTGACGCAGTGCCCCATCTCTATCTGCTCGAACCGCTGGAACACTTTCACCGTCTCCGCATCCGTGTGGCACATCGAAGCATTCGGCGACCTACCCGTCCACCCGTTACACCGCCCTCACTCGGGCCACCACCGATATCTCCCGGTCTCTTCGCCCCGTATCAGTTGGTGTGGATTCCTACTCTCCGTCTGATATCAGGATGGTTTCCACTTCGCCGTCTGATATTAGTTAGTATGGATTCCACCTCTCCGTCTGATATCAGGATGGATTCCACTTTTCCGTCTGATATCAGGATGGATTCCACTTTTCCGTCTGATATCTGTTAGTATGGATTCCACTTTTCCGTCTGTTATCTGTTAGTATGGATTCCACTTCTCCGTCTGATATCAGTATTCCACCTCTCCGTCTGATATCGGTTAGTATTCCACCTCTCCGTCTGATATCGGTTAGTATTCCACCTCTCCGTCTGATATCAGTATTCCACCTCTCCGTCTGGTATCAGTTAGTATTCCACTTCTCCGTCTGATATCAATTAGTATTCCACCTCTCCGTCTGGTATCAGTTAGTATTCCACCTCTCCGTCTGATATCAATTAGTATGGATTTCACCTCTCCGTCTGATTCAGCGTGGATTCCACTTCTTCGACTGGTATCACGGTATGAATTCCACTTCTTCGACTGGTATCACGGTATGAATTCCACTTCTTCGACTGGTATCACGGTATGGATTCCACTTCTTCGACTGATCAGTTAGTATGAATTCCACTTCTCCGACTGTTATCAGTTAGAATGGATTTTATCTCCCCGTCTGATATGGATTACTATAATAAATTCCCCCTCTAGCTCGTGGGATATCCGTCAACACTGGCAATTCCTCCTATCGATCTGATACTGGTAAATATCAACTCCACCTCTTGGTCGCTCTTGTGAACTGCTGCGCGATTCTTTTAACAGTGTGACGGAACTTTCTTCATTCCAGGATTTGTTTTCAGTAATTAAAGAAAAGAAAATCAAACCCGGCCCACAGGCTTTTCAGTCTCTTTCTGTTTGAAAGAGAAACTGGAAGGATGGAAGGAATTTTCTCGTCGTTTCTGCCACTTGATAGAAAAGTGGCCAAGCCCTCGCTAAATCTCGACTGCCGAAAGTTTGTGTATTTCTTCTCTATCCATTCCAGTACCCCACCTTTACCACAACTCACCCTAGTCACGCTCACCAACAACACTGACGGCAGAGCCGGTGCAGGTGAAAACCGCTCTTCGTATCAGTCACACCTCCTCAGCCGCGCGCACAGCCAGCCACACAGCCATTTCGCGCAGACGACTTGACGTCAAGGAGCCGGGACCAATCGGAAGGAAGTTTACACGTCTGCTTTGCCTCTGAGCTCATGAATGAACGGGAAGGCACGTAACCTTCGACCTGCTATAAGTGAGTGTGTATGTCCTTTTAAGGAAGTATTCATGACGTAAGTGGGTCAAAGTGCAGGCACGACGACTCCCGGACCGAAACGCACAGCTGGGCGGCGGTGAGCTGTCTCGTTCAAATCCACACCCACCACATTATGAATGAAATTTATGTTAGTCAAACACTACCGTAGCGCGAGGCGCTAGCATACCACCGATACAGATTATATATGTGCGTGGGAGTGTTTTCTGCTGCGGTGACGTTCTCACTGTCCGGTGTGGAATTCGATTGAACACGCATCTGCATTGTGAAGTCGTGAGTCACTGAGTCACAACATACGTGTTTTACACTGACTGCTCAAAAAGAAAAAAAGAAAAAAGAAAGGTAGAAAAATAAACACGTCACGGGACATTGAACATAACACTGCCTGTCCCTCGATCCAGCCACAATATTAATTATTAATGAGGTAATTATAAGGATGATTAAAAATAAATAAAAAAATCCACACCTGAAAAGCTTGTTGAAGGGCAGTGTAGCCAGCGGAATTATGTAATGTAATGTGATGTAAAGGAGTATTTGTAAGGCGTACACCTAACCTGAGCCCGAACACACGTTATGACACCAGTCAATGGCGTCTTGTCAGTCTGATTGTTAACCACTTAGTGACTGATTATTAAGGCCCTGAGTTCATTTTGCTTTACGTCCACAGAAGCGAGATGGCTCATTAGGGACGGGGACAGGGGGGAAGGGGACGAAAGAGTGAAGGCTCGACCGCGGATACCGCCCGAAAAAGACCGGAGAGACCGTGGACCGCCGCCAGAACAATGGAAGTGTTCGGTGTCCCCTCGTCATTGCGCAGCGACTAGTGCACCGCGCAACTGCTGTTTCAACTGCTGTGCTGGGCAGGGTCACAATAGGGCCCTGTCAACCGCAAAGGGTCACCTCAGGGCGGTCAAACTCTGCCATAAGCAAACACATAAAAGGTTCAAAATACCGCTCTTTATTAGGACAAAACACAGCATGCGAATTTTCGGGGTAATCCCCTTTATCACGCTACAAAACGGCACTTAAACAACAATTAAACGTTGAAAAAAAAAAAATGATGAAAAATGAGATGGAGAGCTAAGCCCCTATCTGTTTTGGGGTGAGCTACGTCCGGTGCTTGGAAGATTGTTCATGTTGTGTTTTGTCCTAATGAATAGCCTTACTTCGAACCTTTTATGTGTTTGGATCTGGTTTCAGAACGCTAGCAGTCACTCTTGTTTTTAGATATCTGCCAAAAGCAAATGCACAGTTTGGAAACTCTTCTCCTATATTAATCCCTTTCTCAAGTCAAATCTACGAAATGAACCCAGAACGACTGAAGCGATGGGAAGTCAACTGAAACTGTCAGGTACGTCTGACTTGTGCGGATGTGCTGTCTGAAAGATGACACACGAAAACATGCCCAAGAGAATTCCTCATCAAATGTCAAGGCCACGCTTGTTGCGCTGAGGAATAAATACTGCCGTTTTCAGTCATCCGTTACAACATGTTGTTGTCACTGAGGTGGCCCTGTGCGGTTGACTTTGTGTGACCGTGTTGACTCTCAGGACGTCAAACTCCAATAAGTATTAACCAATTCCCCTGCAACAACAAAACGGTAACCAGTATACTAATTGGGCTACTCTAACTTTGTACACATCACTCGTCACCGTGAAAGATCCCGGTCATTCTGCCAAAGGTGCAGTTGGCAGGTGACAGCTCAACTCAAATGCACCCTACGTATGTGGCTTTGCATCAAGTGACACTGCTGGTTGCATGGTGTAAACAGAACGTGCGGCGAGAAGGCAGCAGTTTCACGTGGCATCAGCCATGTAACAACAAAACAGCGCTGTAAGTACACCACTTTGATAGATGTTTAAAACCCGCTACAAAAGGCTACAGTCACTCATTCACAATCACATGCAAAACGAGCGCAGCGAGCCCGCTCGAGATCGGAGAACAGCGCTATATAAAGGCGACCAGCAACAAAATCAACACATGGTTCAGGAGCTGTGTGAGAGTCGAGGTGGACGTCCTGGACTGTCCGTCCTAACGAGCCTTCTGGTTTCCGTGGACGTAAAGAATTATTGAACCTTGCTTCGGCATTGGTCACAACTTATCCCTAATATGTCAACTGACATCTGAGGACATTAAGCAACACTTCATCATCATCAAAATCAACACAGTAAGCCGGCGTGGCCTAGCGTTAAGGCGTTAGAGCTGGTAAGCAGAAGCACCACGGTTCGATTCCGCTTCGGCTCTCCTTTCTCTTCGAAAGTTGTGGTTTGTGGACACTGTCTTGTGACTCTGTCCCTGTATCTGTTGTTGTAACTTGTGTATAATGTGTGTGTGCTAGAGTATGCGTGTGCCTGTGTGTTATCCGGCTGTTTTTGTAACTTGTGTATAGTGTGTAGCTTTTTTTTGTCAATTTGATATTGATGTATGCATTTATAGTACTTGTACTTTTTTGATTGTCAAGCGGATTTTGATGTTGATAATGTACAGCGCCGCGAACTTGTAAATATTTACGGGGTACAGCGCTATATAAGAGTCATTATTATTATTATTATTATAGAATGCGTGTGTCTGTGTGTTATATGCTGTTGTAACTTGTGTATAGTGTGTGTACTTGTGTATGCGGGTGCCAAGTACTTGTGTATGCGGGTGCCAAGTACTTGCGGGTGCCAAGTACTTGCTTCACCAAAACCTTGATTCAACTGAGCTCTCGCTCTCTCTCTTTGTCTCTCTGTGTGTGTCTGTCTCTCTCTCTCTGTGTCTCTTTCTCTCTCTCCCCTTCTCTCTCTGTGTCTGTCTGTCTGTCTGTCTCTTTCTCTCTTTCTCTCTGTCTCTGCCCCCCCTCCCCCTCTCTCTCTCTGTGGTATTGTTGTGTTTGTGTCCGTAGTATAGCAAGGACTGGCTGTTAGATAGGTCCAAATAGACCTAACGCTACTATCCTTGAGTATTAAAGTTTTCGAGTTCGAGTTCTCTTTCTGTCTCTGTCTCTCTGTCTCTCTCTCCCTAACCCTGTTGCTACCGTTCTGTAATATTGTGCGAGTTTTGAAAGTGTCATTGATAATCTTTATGTGTTGTCTGTGTAGCTTAGCAAGGACATATTGTAAGAATAGGCTATTGCCTAAAATCTCAACCATTGAGTACTAAAGTTCTGAGCCCCCCCTCTCTCTCCCCCTCTCCCTCTCCCCCTCCCTCTCTCATAGTTATGTGATTGCTTCTCCAGTGCCTTAATTGCTTCCAATAGCAAGCTCTGTGTGTGTTATTGCTATCGATAGCTAAGTGCTTGTTCAGCCAGCTCTAAGGTGCGGCACCCTGGGTGATGCTGAGCACGCACCCCCCCCTCCCTCCTCTCCCCTCCCCCCTCCCCCTCCCCCCTCCCCCTCCCCCTGCCCACCCCTCTCCCCCTGCCCACCGGTCTCCCCTTGCCCACCCCCGTCCGGCCTCTAGACTACTTCCCCCTAGTAGAAGAAGAAGGTAAAGGAGAAGGGGAAGAAGAGAACTGACGAGAAACACATCGTGTTTCCTGTGCTTGTCTGTGAAATGTATGGTTACGATACATGTATGAATACATTCTGTTTAAACCAAACACTAAACCCAAACCAGGTGACCGTAGTGCAGTACTGCGATCACATTTGACACAGTCTACTACTATGGCCACCTGGATGACAACACAGACTACTACCATGGCCACCTGGATGACAACGCAGACTACTACCATGGCCACCTGGATGACAACACAGACTACTACAATGGCGACCTGGATGGCCACGTTGTTCACAGGGTTACAATGGCCACCTGGATTGCAACACAGACTACTACAATGGCCACCTGGATTACAACACAGACTACTACAATGGCGACCTGGATGACAACACAGACTACTACAATGGCCACCTGGATGACAACACAGACTACTACAATGGCCACCTGGATGACAACACAGACTACTACAATGGCCACCTGGATTACAACACAGTCTACTACAATGGCCACCTGGATTACAACGCAGACTACTACAATGGCCACCTGGATGACAACACAGACTACTACAATGGCCACCTGGATGACAACACAGACTACTACCATGGCCACCTGGATGACAACACAGACTACTACCATGGCCACCTGGATTACAAAACAGACTACTACTATGGCCACCTGGATGACAACACAGACTACTACAATGGCGACCTGGATGGCCACGTTGTTCACAGGGTTACAATGGCCACCTGGATTGCAACACAGACTACTATAATGGCCACCTGGATTGCAACACAGACTACTACAATGGCCACCTGGATTGCAACACAGACTACTACCATGGCCACCTGGATGACAACACAGACTACTACAATGGCCACCTGGATGACAACACAGACTACTACAATGGCCACCTGGATGACAACACAGACTACTACAATGGCCACCTGGATGACAACGCAGACTACTACAATGGCCACCTGGATGACAACACAGACTACTACCATGGCCACCTGGATGACAACACAGACTACTACCATGGCCACCTGGATTACAAAACAGACTACTACTATGGCCACCTGGATGACAACACAGACTACTACAATGGCGACCTGGATGGCCACGTTGTTCACAGGGTTACAATGGCCACCTGGATTGCAACACAGACTACTATAATGGCCACCTGGATTGCAACACAGACTACTACAATGGCCACCTGGATTGCAACACAGACTACTACCATGGCCACCTGGATGACAACACAGACTACTACAATGGCCACCTGGATGACAACGCAGACTACTACCATGGCCACCTGGATTACAACACAGACTACTACAATGGCGACCTGGATGGTCACGTTGTTCACAGGGTTACAATGGCCACCTGGATGACAACGCAGACTACTACAATGGCCACCTGGATTACAACAGTCCCACCGATTAGGATCAAAGTAAAAGGTAAGACAAAAATGACAAGAGCAAAGTGCTCAGGAGTAACTTGTTGATCGTTGTTGTTGTTTTTAATTGTTTTTTTTAAATTGTTTTTAATTTTAATTTTATAAAGCACTATTCGCTCTCCAGCAGACTCACTGCGCACTTATCACATGTGATTCTAAATGAGTGACTAGCTTTTCATAGCGTGTTTCAAACATCCACCGAAGCTGTGTACTTTACAGCGCTGTTTGGTTGTTACACGTCTGATGCCACGTGAAACTGCTGCCATCTCGGCGCACGTTCTGTGCACACCATACAGCTTGACCACAGAGGGGGAGGCAGCCGAAGAGAAGACAGAAGCCTGTCCGGGTGGGTCCCAGGGCTGGGTTTGAACAGCTCATGTCTGAAGGCTGGCTTTGAACAGGCCCAGGTCTGACGGTCAACAGGGGGCGCTGTTGCACGCGGTTCCCGCATCCACTGCTGGCAGTGCACGTGCTGTCAAGTTGCCCCCAGTGTACCCGCAGATTGGGCACACTAAGCCGGGTGGCCGTGGGGGTCGGGGTGGTGGTGGGGGGGGGGGGGGGGGGGGGGGGTAGGTGGGAGTGGGGTGCTGCGGCAGCAACGCGTCTCTGGAGACACATATCCTGACCCTGGCTGCGTTTTGCACTGTGTATAGCAACGCACTTTGCACTGTGTAATATAGCAACGCACTTTGCACTGTGTAATATAGCAATGCACTTTGCACTGTGTAATATAGCAACGCACTTTGCACTGTATAGTATAGCAATGCACTAAACACTGTGTAATATAACAATGTGTTTTGCACTGTGTAATATAGCAAGGCACATTGCACTGTATAGTATAGCAATGCACTTTGCCCTGTGTAATATAAAAATGCGTTTTGCACTGTATAATAATATAGCAATGCACTTTGCACTGTGTAATACAGCAATGCGTTTTGCACTGTATAATGTAGCAACGCACTTTGCACTGTATAGTATAGCAACGCACTTTGCACTGTACAGTATAGCAATGCACTTTGCACTGTGTAATATAGCAATGCGTTTTGCACTGTGTAATATAGCAACGCATTTTGAATTGCATAATACAGCAATGTATTTTGCACTGTATAAATAATTATAGCAATGCGTTTTGATCCACTCCACACTGTGCTTGGCTGCACTTTGCAATGTGTATAACGATGCATTCCGGGCTGCACTCTCATGCACTTTGCATTGCGCTTGTTGGCGCTTTTGCACTGTCCTTATTGACGCTTTGCACTGCCCTTGTTGGCGCTTTGCACTGGCCTTGTTGGCACTTTGCACTGCCCTTGTTGGCCCTTTTGCACCGCCCTTGTTGGCACTTTGCACTGCCCTTGTTGGCACTTTGCACTGCCCTTGTTGGCACTTTGCACTGCCCTTGTTGGCACTTTGCATCGCCCTTGTTGGCACTTTGCATCGCCCTTGTTGGCACTTTGCACTGGCCTTGTTGGCCCAAGGAGCCGCACTCGCAGAGAAGCTCTGGGGCTCCAAGAGGACGTGGTGCAGACAGCCAACTTCACCAACGCCATCAAACCAGACGTCTGGGGACAATCCCGGAGCGCCGAAGAAGAAGAGGAAGAAAGACCGGTTCCGTGGCACGCGACCACTGAGGTAGATGGAGTGACGTGCACAACACCAGGGTAGGAGACACCCAAGACGTTCCCCTTAACGATAAACAGTCTTTGGGGCGACGTAGGGCTTGCCTTGTTTACAATGCGGTCTTTGGGGATGTTTTTTTGTCTTTCGTGTAGGCCAGGTAAAAACTATCGTAGGCGATTCGAACGTCTATGGTTGCGTCCCGGCTTTGCTATTCATACCTGCACCGCCAGCCGACCAGTTTTAATTCCGTTTGTTGAGTCAAGAAGAAGAAAATAAATGGAAACAGTACTAACACATCCAAACAGAACATTGATCATTGCCAATTGTGTTGGACGACCTGTCGAATCTGGTCAGCAGACATTCTCAGTGTTTGAATTAAGTTTGCCATGTGTGTGTGTGTGTGTGTGTGTGTGTGTGTGTGTGTGTGTGTGTGTGTGTGTGCGAGGTGCATGCGTGGTGTGCGTGCGTGCGTGCGTGGTGTGTGTGTGTGTGTGTGTGGTGTGTGTGTGTGTGTGTGTGTGTGTGCATGCGTGGAGGCAGACGGGTGCTAGGAGCAGTGTGGGAGAGAGAGAGGAGAGGAGAGAGGAGAGACAGAGAGAGAGGAGAGAGAGAGAGAGGAGAGGAGAGAGAGAGAGAGAGAGAGAGAGAGAGAGAGAGAGAGAGGAAGAGAGAGAGAGAGAGAGAGAGAGAGAGAGAAGAGCAGAAAAGAGGAGAGAGAGCAGAGAGGGCAGAGAGAGAGAGAAGAGGAGGAGAGAGAGAGAGAGAGGCAGGAGAGGAGCAGGCAGGAGAGACAGAGGCGAGACAGACAGACAGACAGACAGACAGAGAGAGAGAGAGAGACTCCAAAAGTTAATTTTACAAGTATTGTAGTTTAGGTAGTATAGGTTCAGTCGACAGTTCAGCCCTCAAATCTAACAGCTGGTTCTTAAGCTATATATAACTAGTAATTTGTTCTTCATCAGTAAATGCACACACACACACACACACACACACACACACACACACACACACACACACACACACACACACACACACACACACACACATTCTCCTCTCTCTCTCCTCTCTCACACACAAACTACACACACCACACCTCTCTCTACTCCCCTCTACCATCTCTCTCTCTCTCTCACTCACTCACACACTCACACACACACACACACACACACACACACACACACACACACACACACACACACACACACACACACACCACATTCTCTCTCTCCTCTCACTCACTCCACACCACACACACAC
The DNA here is from genome assembly GCA_018857735.1 of Alviniconcha marisindica. Lineage (NCBI taxonomy): Eukaryota > Metazoa > Mollusca > Gastropoda > Provannidae > Alviniconcha > Alviniconcha marisindica. Next base: position 226,476 of record JABMCL010003776.1, on the reverse strand, counting down.
ACACACACACACACACACACACACACACACACACACACACACACACACACACACACACACACACACACTCTCTCTCTCTCTCTCTCTCACAGACACACACACCAAACAAACAAGAAGAAGAAGCTTGTGTATTCACAAAGACAGATGCAGACAGTGCATACATCACTCAGCTATACATGCATAAGCATACACCCAGCAGAAACGCCGAGAGAGAGAGAGAGAGAGAGAGAGAGAGAGAGAGAGAGAGAGAGAGAGAGAGAGAGAGAGAGAGAGAGAGAGAGAGAGAGAGAATAATGTTTCCAGGTGTGAGGATTTCACTTCCTAACCTGGTCCCACGTCGTGAAGAAAAGCGAGTTTGTCGGTCAGTCAGTCAACAAATCCCCCGAGTTATTCCCCCTTGCAATCATCTCCTGTCAAAGAGGAATTGTGCTTGCGTGAAGGACTGTGGGAGAATCAGGTACAAAAATGTAATTAGTGCTGTGACGTTGACAAGCTGCCGGTTGCAACAATATGCTTGTGCTTACAGACAACCGTTACTTAATTGTGTCTGTGATTACAATCAAAGGGTACTCGTGTTTGTGCTTACAGACAAACATTACTTGTTTTCTGTGGTAACAATCAAACGGTACTTGTGTTTGCGATTCGTCAGCGTTGCTCGTGTTCGTGCTTGCAGCCAGTCATTACACTCGTATCCCTGAATATTGTAAAACCTTTCTGTGTCTGTAATTATAATCAGTCGTTACTAATAATGTCTGTGATCAGTTTAAAGTTTCTCATGTCGCTAATTACAGTAAGACTTCGTTTTCTTCATCTTCCTTTAAAAAAAAATTAAAGTCTTTTCACATAGTTGATAACAGACTGATTACAGTAAGACGTTATGTTCATTATTACGTTACTTCAGACGTTACTTCAGACGTTACTTCCTGTGCCCGTAGTCAGTCAACCGGTACTTCCTGCATCTGCGATGACGCTACTTGCTGCGGGTGTCCGTGATTACAGTCAAACAGTCGACGTTACCTACTTTCTTCGTGATTAAGTGAAACGTTACTTACTTTGTTCGTGATTACACTCAAACGTTATATCCTTTTTTTCGTGATTAAGTGAAACGTTACCTACTTTCTTCGCGATTAAGTGAAACGTTACTTACGTTTTTGATTGCATTCAAACGCTACATACATTTTTTTTCATGATTAAATGAAGCGTTACCTAGTGTCTTCGTGATTACAGTCAAATATTGCTTGCTGTACCCGCAGTTACAGTCCAACATTATTTGTGTTTTGTGTGTTTACAGTCACACTTTACTTGTGTTTTGTGTGTTTACAGTCCAACATTACTTGTGTTTTGTGTGTTTACAGTCAAACGTTACTTGCTGTGTCGGTGATTACAGTCACACGTTAATAGCTGAGCCCGTGATTACAGTCCAACATGACTTACTGTGTCCATGATTACTGACTGTGTTACTGACTGTGTCCATGATTACAGTCTAACGTTACTGTGTCCGTGATTACAGTCCACGTTACTGAGTCCCTGATTACAGTCCACGTTACTATGTCCATGATTACAGTCCAACGTTACTGTGTCCGTGATTACAGTCCACGTTACTCACTGTGTCCATGATTACAGTCCAATGTTACTGTGTCCATGATTACAGTCCACGTTACTGTGTCTGTGATTACAGTCCACGTTACTGACTGTCCGTGATTACAGTCCAACGTTACTGAGTCCGTGATTGCAGTCCAACGTTACTGTGTCCGTGGTTACAGTCCAACGTTACTGTGTCCGTGGTTACAGTCCAACGTTACTTGCTGTGTCGTGATTACAGTCCACGTTACTGATGTCCGTGATTACAGTCCAACGTTACTGAGTCCGTGATTACAGTCCAACGTTCCCGAGTCCGTGATTGCAGTCCAACGTTACTGTGTCCGTGGTTACAGTCCAACGTTACTTCTGTGTCGTGATTACAGTCCACGTTACTGACTGTCCGTGATTACAGTCCAACGTTACGAGTCCGTGATACAATCCAACGTTACTGACTGTGTCCGTGATTACAGTCCAACTACTGTGTCCTGATTACAGTCCAACGTTACTGCTCTGATCGTCAGTACGATTACAGTCCAACGTTACTACTGTGTCCGTGATTACAGTCCAACGTTACTGTGTCCGTGATTACAGTCCAACGTTACTGCTGTGTCGTGATTACAGTCCAGTTACTGTGTCCGTGATTACAGTCCAACGTTACCTGTGTCCGTGATTACAGTCCACGTTACTGACTGTCCGTGATTACAGTCCAACGTTCGAGTCCGTGATTACAGTCCAACGTTACTGTGTCCGTGTTACAGTCCAACGTTACCTGTTCCGTGATTACAGTCCACGTTACTGACTGTCCGTGATTACAGTCCAACGTGACCGAGTCCGTGATAACAATCCAACGTTACTGACTGTGTCCGTGATTACAGTCCAACATGACTGTGTCCATGATTACAGTCCAACGTTACTGACTGTGTCCGTGATTACAGTCCAACGGTACTGACTGTGTCCGTGATTACAGTCCAACGTTTACTGTGTCCGTGATTACAGTCCAACGTTACCTGTGTCCGTGATTACAGTCCAACGTTACTCTGTGTCCGTGATTACAGTCCAACGTTACTCGTGTCCGTGATTACAGTCCAACGTTACTGACTGTGTCCGTGATTACATCCACGTTACTCGTGTCCGTGATTACAGTCCAACGTTACTGACTGTGTCCGTGATTACAGTCCAACGTTACCTGTGTCCGTGATTACAGTCCAACGTTACTGCTGTGTCCGTGATTACAGTCCAACGTTACTGACTGTGCCGTGATTACAGTCCAACGTTACTACTGTGTCCGTGATTACAGTCCAACGTTACTGACTGTGTCCGTGATTACAGTCCAACGTTACTGACTGTGTCCGTGATTACAGTCCAACGTTACCTGTGTCCGTGATTACAGTCCAACGTTACCTGTGTCCGTGATTACAGTCCAACGTTACCGTGTCCGTGATTACAGTCCAACGTTACTGACTGTGTCCGTGATTACAGTCCAACGTTACCGTGTCCGTGATTACAGTCCAACGTTACTGACTGTGTCCGTGATTACAGTCCAACGTTACCGTGTCCGTGATTACAGTCCAACGTTACCGTGTCCGTGATTACAGTCCAACGTTACCGTGTCCGTGATTACAGTCCAACGTTACCGTGTCCGTGATTACAGTCCAACGTTACTGACTGTGTCCGTGATTACAGTCCAACGTTACCGTGTCCGTGATTACAGTCCAACGTTACTGACTGTGTCCGTGATTACAGTCCAACGTTACCGTGTCCGTGATTACAGTCCAACGTTACCGTGTCCGTGATTACAGTCCAACGTTACCGTGTCCGTGATTACAGTCCAACGTTACTGACTGTGTCCGTGATTACAGTCCAACGTTACTGACTGTGTCCGTGGTTACAGTCCAACGTTACCGTGTCCGTGATTACAGTCCAACGTGACTTGCCACAGCCTCTCAGTCTGGCACGCTCGCCGTGAAGATGTCCACGTCTCAAACACGTCCACGTCTCAACGGGGCGGTTAGAGCGTGGGCTTGGCAGTAAGGACGGCTAGACGGTCTGTTGGGATGGGTAAAGACGCAGCCGCCGCCAGGAGCAACAAGTACCCGACTGTCAAAAGAAGCAGGCGAGAAGAATGCCAGCAAGCAGTCAACGTCGAGAAGTGTGCACGTGAAACACGAGTCAGGCCGTCAGGGACTGGAACTGGTTCTGGCTGGGGGGACGGGAAGCTTCGCGCTTGGGCACACAGCAATGTGTTTGACAACGCGCTTTCAACAACAGGCGGTAGGGCGGCCGAAAGGTGAAGACGCTGGTTTCGTCTCGCGATCTGGAGGTTGCGGTTTTGAACCCTAGTTCGCGTTTTCCGCGGGCACTCAGTACGAGGGAGGAGCGACTGAAAACCAAGAGAACAAATTAAACAGTTTTGAAAGAAGACCCCAGGGCCAAAAGGAACACCGCATGACAACGGCCTTGTCAGTTTCAAGTTCAAAGTTCAATTAAAGTTCACTACGATTGCAGCAGACGTCGATGACCAACTGACCCCTTCCCATTCGAGATTTGCCTGTCTCCTCTTCACCGTCTGTGTTGATTATCACGTGTCCGTGAATCCAAATTTTCTTGAATAATTTGCGGTCTTCAGTGGTAGGTGGGACGACATCGGTCTGTACAAATTTTCGCTTTCTCCTCAACAGTAGTCGCAGTCGGTAGCGACAGCATCAGAGCCGCCATTTTTTGGCGTGACCTACATTTTGATAGGGCGTTAAGGCGATTTAAAAGTAATAATAATAATGGAAACTTGTAAGCGCCCTACCTATCAAAATATTTTAACAGCCCAAGGCGCGTACACAAGCAAGAATAGAGACAACATACTACGTCAAAAACAACAAAACCTTTAACAAAAATACACATTCACTTACTTCATAGCACACACACACACGCACGCACCCACACACACACACACACACACACACACACACACACACACACACACACACACACACACACACACACACACACACACACAAACACACACACACACAAACACACACACACACACGCGCGCGCACATCCACGCATGCCAGTTTTGTTTGTTTGTTTGTTTTATCTTCTAAATCGTCCCCATTTAGAATACGAGGCGAGATTAAGGGGCTATTTGCATGGCATTGGGTATATGGCCATGAAACATAATATTTCGCTTCTCGTCACATTTTTTAAAATCGTTTTATTACCGTTTAAGTGTCGTTTTGTAGCTTGGCAAAGGGGATTACCCCGAAAATGTGCAGACTGTGTTTGTGTCGTAATAAATAAGCGTTTTTTTGTTTTTAGTTTTGTTGCCTTTTATGTGTTTGGACCACGAAAGATAGGTTCCATTTCTGTGGCCCAGCAGTGTCCATAAACCGCCCAACGTGTCCAGGGCGCCGCCTGTCCGTGTCTAGTCTGCAGGGGGGGTGGGGTTCGGGGGTGGGAGGGTAGGGAGGGCGATGGGGGGTGTGTGGTTGGGGGGAGGGGGTGGGGGGCTCCGAAGAACCTAAAAGAGAGCGAATGGGGAAGAAAAAAAACCCGCAGAGGAAGGGAGGAATGGGGACAGTTGCATTCACCTTCACAGCCTGACCTGCCCCTCCACCTGGCGTGACCCAATTCCTCACCTGGCGTGACCTGTTTCTGCGGGGGCCAAGGGGCTTTTCGCCCTCACGGCAAGCAGCGACCCAGAAAAGAAGAGACAAGAGAAGCGGTGTGTGTGTGGGGGGAGGGGGGGGGGGGGGGGGGGGGTGAGGGGGGGGACGGGCAGGGGGGTGGTGGAAGGGGAGGGGTGGGGGGCAAGCGGTGTGCGTTGCTCCGTGGAGGATTCCTTACCGTTCAGGCTGCATCCTGTGCTAGGTGATAAGGCTTCGGAATGAGCAACAGATGTCCAGGTAACACGCACCTGCACTTTTTCTGTCTGTTTGCTTGGACGAGACTAGACCTGTTTGCCCAGAATGACATGGACCTGACTAGACCTGTGGGCTCAGACCTACTTAGACATGACTAGACCCGTCTGTAGTTCTATTTGCCCAGACCTTATTAGACCTGATTAGATCTATGTGCCCAGATCTACATTGGCTTGACTAGACATATGTACCCAGATGGACTAGACCTATGTAGACTTACCAAGACCTGACTAGACTTATGTGCCCAGACTTACCTAGACCTGACTAGACCTATGTGCCTAGACTTACTTTGACCTGACTAGACCTTGTGCCTAGATCTACTTTGACCTGACTAGACCTTGTGCCTAGAGCTACTTTGACCTGACTAGACCTATGTGCCTAGACCTACTTTGACCTGACTAGACCTTGTGCCTAGACTACTTTGACCTGACTAGACCTATGTGCCTAGACCTACTTTGACCTGACTAGACCTATGTGCCTAGACCTACTTTGACCCGACTAGACCTATGTGCTTAGACCTACTTTGACCTGACTAGACCTTGTGCCTAGACCTACTTTGACCTGACTAGACCTATGTGCCTAGATGTAATTTGACCTGACCAAACCTATGTGCCTAGACCTATTTTGACCTGACTAGACCTTGTCCCGACAATGGGAAGAGGGAGACTAGACCTGTCACCACCAAAATGGGAAGAGGGAGACTATACCTCACGCTAAACTGTCACCACCAGAATGGGAAGACGGAGACACAAGATAGCTAACACCTGACGCTAAACTGTCACCACCAGAATGGGAAGACGGAGACACAAGATAGCTAACACCTGACGCTAAACTGTCACCACCAGATGGGAAGACGGAGACACAAGATAGCTAACACCTGCCGCTAAACTGTCACCACCAGAATGGGAAGACGGAGACACAAGATAGCTAACACCTGACGCTAAACTGTCACCACCAGCATGGGAAGACGGAGACACAAGA
>JABMCL010003776.1:215000-217500 GCA_018857735.1 Alviniconcha marisindica | reverse complement strand
CACTTTGTTCTTTTTCAGCTTCCGACAAAGAGGCTGTCATCCCGTACCACCGAGACCAACAAGGAATCCCAAGCCCCAAGCCAGCAGCTCCCAACGCCGCGCCTCAGGATAATAATTCTCCGTCAACAGCCGATAAGAGGCAGACACACGCTAGCCAGCAGTCGCCATACCCCCAAAAAACAAACAACCAAACAAAACAACAACAACAACAAAAAACAAACAAATATGAAGGGGTGGGGTAAGAGAGAGAGAGAGAGAGAGAGAGAGAGAGAGAGAGAGAGAGAGAGAGAGAGAGAGAGAGAGAGAGATTAATTATTGTGATTGCATCAAATCTGTCTCGGAGAGTTTTTGGTTCCTTCTGATCGTCTGGCTGTCTGGCTGGGGGAGGGAGGGGCTGGGGGCGGCGGGGGCGAAGGGGAGTACGGGGGGGGGGGGGGGAAGAAGGAGAAGAAAAAAGAGGAAGATATATATTTTTTAAAGCTATATTATTTGTGATTGCATCAGATTCTGTTTCGGAGAGAGCTTTCTGTTCCTTCCGATCGTATGGGCGTGTGGCCGGGGTTGGGGGGTGGTGGTGGGGGGGGGGGGGGGGGGGGGGGGGGGGTGGGGGGGAGTTGTTGTGTGTGTGTGGGGGGGGGGGGGGGGAAAGCTGAATCCTCATAACTTCTGATCGCTTCCATGTTTATCACTCCGCATCGGCAAAGAGCGCTGATTGCTTTTGACTGGATCCTGGCCCATGTGGAAGTGTGTTGATTGTATCACTTTCTGTCCGAAGGTGCGCGATTAATCACCGCTTGTGACTTGCCACAATCAATGCGCCCCTGCGCCCTTTGCCACGGATCTCGCCAGTCTGTCGGCACAGCTCCTTTTTTTTTTTTGGTCGGCGTTATAACCTTGGCACCACGGCCAGACGCTGATGAGCATCACGCATGCAGATCATAACCACCGTACCATGAAGTCGCCCAAGACGTCCCGATGAAAGGTGGATTAGAGAGAGAGAACGTGGAAAATAAAGATTGCTGGCAACGGAACTGAGAAGTCGGTGATCCGGCGTCCAATCCAGTTTTTTGTTTTTTTGTTTTTGTTTTTCTCTCTCCGTATTTTTTTTTTTGTTTTTGTTGCTGTATGGAGTATCAGGTGTTTGCGGACTGTGCAGATAGCGTAATTAGGACTGCGTCGCATCGTTGAAGGTCTGCTGGCGATGTTGGCGTGGTTAGGAGGCGCTGGGACAGGACACGCCGACACACTGTGCCTCAGTCCTCAGCCAACGGTCAGACCCTGCAACGTCTGCACTTCTCCAGCCTGTGTGCAAGGCATACAGGCCACGTTTTCTTTCTCTTTGTTTCTGGTGCTAGTCTGTGATACCACCCTGTCCACAGACCACCCTATGTTACCACCCTATGTTACCATCCTATGTTATCAGCCTGTGTGCAACCTTACGTTACCACCCTATCTTACCATCCTATGTTATCAGCCCGTGTACTACCCTATGTTATCACCATGTCTATGTTACCATCCTGTGCTACCGTCCTATGTTATCAGCTTACGTACCACCCTATGTACCCTGTCTATGTTACCACCCTGTGACACCACCCTATGTTATCAGCTTATGTACCAACCTATGTTATCACCCTGTCTGTGTTACCACCCTATGTTACCACCCTATGTTACATCCTATGTTACCACCCTATCCATAAAACACCCTGTCTGTGTTACCACCCTATGTTACCACCCTTTGTTACATCCTATGTTACCACCCTATCCATAAAACACCCTGTCTGTGTTACCACCCTATGTTACCATCCTATGTTACCACCCTTTGTTACATCCTATGTTACCACCCTATCCATAAAACACCCTGTCTGTGTTACCACCCTATGTTACCATCCTATGTTACCACCCTTTGTTACATCCTATGTTACCACCCTATCCATAAAACACCCTGTCTGTGTTACCACCCTATGTTACCATCCTATGTTACACCCTTTGTTACATCCTATGTTACCACCCTTTCCATAAAAACCCCTGTCTTTGTTCCCATCCTATGTTACCATCCAAAAAACCCTTTTTTACCACCCTTTGTTACCATCCTATGTTACCACCCTTTGTTACATCCTATGTTACCACCCTATACACCCTGTCTGTGTTACCACCCTATGTTACCATCCTATGTTACCACCCTTTGTTACATCCTATGTTACCACCCTTTGTTACCATCCTATGTTACCACCCTATCCATAAAACACCCTGTCTGTGATACCACCCTGTCCACAGACCACCCTGTCTATGTTACCACCCTATGTTATTATCCTATGTTATCACCCTGTCTATGTTACCACCCTATGTTATTATCCTATGTTATCACCCTATGTTAACATCCTATGCTACCACCCTATGTTATCACCTTGTCTATGTTACCACCCTATATTATCACCCTGTCTATGCTAACACCATGTCCATGCCACTAAGCCTATGTTATACGTCTGTCCATGTCACTACC
>JABMCL010003776.1:202500-210000 GCA_018857735.1 Alviniconcha marisindica | reverse complement strand
AAGAAGAAGAAGAAGAAGAAGAAGAGGAGGAGGAGGAGGAGGAAGCGGAGGAGGAAAAAGAAGAAGGAGGAGGAGGAGGAGGAGGAGGAGGAGGAAGAAGAAGAAGGAGGAGGAGGAAGAAGAAGAAGAAGAAGAAGAAGAAGGAGGAGGAGGAGGAGGAGGAGGAGGAGGAGGAGGAGGAGGAGGAGAAGGAGAAGAAGAAGAAGAAGAAGAAGAGGAAGAAGAAGAAGAAGAGCCTCGACGGTAAGCATTAGCTGTTCCTGAATAACCACCCACCACCACCACCGCCAACAACTACGATGTTTACCAAAGAAAACCCCAGAGAGTGGGCGAAGAGTGAAAAGCGAAGAGACTCCACGGGCCGGCGAGAGCAGCCGCGAGCAGACGAATGAACGGAATGTCGTGGTTGCGGCGCGGATGGCGGTGCCGGAATTATTAACTTATCACTTCGGCAAGCCGCCGCTAGGTGGCACTGATCTCCGGGATGAAAAGGGAAGGTTGAACCGGACGCACCGGGCTAATTGCTAAAGCAGCGAGGCTTTCCAGCTTGCTCTTTCCTGTCGCGTTCTGTTTCAGCATACTCCGACTGCCGTCAGTAAGGGATGGAGATCGAAATCTCTGGCTGATCGTTGTGCCGGCATCCGGCAAGTGTTTCATCCGTTAGCCTACTTACAGCGCGGCTTCGTAGGCCAATGTCTCACATCTGCTTTCCGGGTGGCAGCGGGAACGATGATCCAAAAGAAGGAGGAGAAGAAGGAGAAGAAGAAGAAGGAGTTAGTAAGTAACTTGGTGTTTTGACCCCCGGTCAACCATTATAGCAGGGCGAAGAAGAAACAGAAGAAAGGAAAAGAGAACAGGAGAAGACAGAAGAAGGAAAAAAAAGAGAACGGAAGGATAAACAGAGAAGGAAAGAGAGAAGGAGAAAGAGAAATAGAAGGAAACGAAAGAGAAGAACGAGTAAGAGAGGGAGAAAGAGAAGAGCGAGAAAGAAGAGAAGAAGGAGAAAGAGAAGAAGGAGAAAGAGAAGAAGGAGAGAGGGAAGTAGAAAGAGAAGGAGGAAAAGGAAAAGGAGAAAGAAAGGGAGAAACCCAATTTCGAAAAAGGGAGAAGAAGAAAGAGCAAGAGAAGATTGAAAAAGAAAAGGAAAAAGAAAAGGAAGAGAAAGAGAAACGGAGAAAGAGAGGAAATAAGGAAATAAGGAAGGATGGCTGGATGGAAGGTGTTTCAGCCCAGTCAACCAAGGCGGTGATTCTGGGGCGAAAAGAAAAGAGAATTGAGGATGGAAAAAGAGAAAAAGAAAAAAGAGAAGGATAAAAGAATGTAAAGTATGAATCTGTCACTGTCAAGGGGATAATACGTGACGTAATGTACACTGTCATGGGATAATACATGACGTAAAGTACACTGTCATGAGATAATACATGACGTAAAGTACACTGTCAAGGGGATAATACATGACGTAATGTACACTGTCATGGGATAATACATGACGTAAAGTACACTGTCATGAGATAATACATGACGTAATGTACACTGTCATGGGGATAATACATGACGTAAAGTACACTGTCATGAGATAATACATGACGTAAAGTACACTGTCATGAGATAATACATGACGTAAGGTACACTGCCATGGGATAATAAGTGCCGCTCGAAAATGTGCTGTAAAGTGGAACATGAAATTGATGGAGCAGCCTACATGGGAGAGTTGTGACTGGAACCACGTTACAGAGCCACTACAGCGATTCTGTAGCTCACGCTAAACTACAGGAAGTTCCTGCCAGCTTCACTCAGCTGGCCGGACGTCATCTTCAAGCAGCCTCTGTCCTGTTTCTGCTCCCCCCCCCCTCCCCTACTGCACCTGTGTTCTGCCCCCCCCCCCACTCGCCTCCGTTTCTGCCCCCCCCCTCCCCCCCTCCCTCCCCTCCCCACCCCCCCCCCCCCCACCCCCCCCCCTCCCCCCCCTCCCCCCCCCCCCCCCCATCCTGCTTTCTGCCTTCCCCCCCTCCCCGCTCTCCCTCCCCCCCTCTCCTCCCCCCCTCCCCACGCCTGTTTTGCCCCCTGCTTTTGCCCTCCCCCCGTACTGCCTGCTGCCCCCCGGCTGTTCCCCTACCCCCCACGCTTTTCCTCCCCCGTTGCCTGTTTCTGATAAATAAACATGGTGCTTAACGTCCACAGAAACCGTACGGCTTATTAGGGACGGGCCTGCCGGGACTCGAATCCGGGACCTTTCAATCGCAAGTCCGACGCTCTAACCACTGAGCTATCCGCGCTCCCCAAGTGGGCAGGACCGGGCGGACTACTCGCTAATCAAAGCAAGTCCCGCAATCTTTCAACTCTCGGCGTTATCTCCCCTCCCATCGCGATCACCGCACGCACTCAGCTGAAGGCTGCAGCAAAGATCATAAATACATTTATAATACATTTATGATCTTTGACGGCAGTAAGTCATTCAGCTCTGCTCACGCCTTTCTCCGCTGGAACAGTGGGGACAAGTGGCACTCGCAGGGCAGCCCCGTGGCGCCAATTTACAGTCTCGGTCGGCTGGCGCTGCAGTATGGGCCCTACTTACCTGTTGCCCAACAGCATACCGGTCAACCCCTTTTGGGAGTAAACCTCAGTCCCGTGTTTGTGAACCTGTATTTCCCTTTATGCAGGCCGGGATCTTTTGTTTTTTTCGCTGGTGGCAGCGGCGTTTTGAATTCCAACCGGCAGGTGTGGCAGTGGAAGGAAGAAGCAACGTTGTGCTAAATATGCATGCACGACTTCAAATCTCACTTCCAACAAGATTTCTTAGCCTCTTGCATTATTAGGCCAGTCAGTGTGCATTTGGCGATGGCGAGTGTCGGCTGCTCGTTCAACAGTTTTTCAATTTTTTTGCTTCAGTTTAAAACAACAACAAAATCTCATAATTGTGTTTTCCTGTATCCATTTTTCTATATGGCCATATCCCCCCCCCCCCCCAAACAATGACTTTTATATATTTTATACTGGTAAACTGTATGGGTTGACAGGTGTGCAACAGCGATATCATTACCGTGGTTAATACAGGTAGGGTACTAAAGGCAATCGGTCGGTTCGCTTTTATGTTATTCCGGACAACTCTTTCTGTCCCCCTCAGTGATGGAGGCATAAGATATTTGTGTGCATCTGATTATTTAATGACGCTGATTCTCAAACAGGCGCCATTTTCTAAAAATTATCAGGTAACATGCCTCGCAACACGTGACATCTGACATAGTCGGACACTTCAGATTTAAAAAAAAATAATAATAATTAGTTAATACTAATCAGAGTATTCTTACAGCGCAGAATCCTGTCGGAATAGACTGTTGACTCGCATACACGTACGATGGACACCCGCACACGCGAGCACAGACACCATGAAGATGAAGACAGCCATAGAGACAGGACGGAGTGGCGCACGTGAAACACGGACAGCACAGAGTCATTATCCTGTACTGAATTTTGTGTGGGATTGGGAGTCAATGCACAGCTAGGCCCAGTACCCCAGGCAATCATCACATTCGGTACCCAGACAATCATCACACTCAGTACTCTATACAATCATCTCATTCAGTACCCCAGACAATCGTCACATTCAGTACCCCAGACAATCATCATATTCAGTACCAGTACCCAGACACCAGACAATCATTATATTCAGTACCCAAGATAACCATTACATTCAGTACCCCAGACAATCATAACATTCAGTACCAGTACCCCAGACAATCATCACATTCACTACCCCAGACAATCATCACATTCAGTACCCAGGTAATCATCACATTAAGTACAGCGCAGAATCCTGTCGGAATAGACTGCTGACTCGCATACACGTACGATGGACACCCGCACACGCGAGCACAGACACCATGAAGATGAAGACAGCCATAGAGACAGGACGGAGTGGCGCACGTGAAACACGGACAGCACAGAGTCATTATCCTGTACTGAATTTTGTGTGGGATTGGGAGTCAATGCACAGCTAGGCCCAGTACCCCAGGCAATCATCACATTCGGTACCCAGACAATCATCACACTCAGTACCCAGACAATCATCTACATTCAGTACCCCAGACAATCATCACACTCAGTACCCAAGACAATCATTACATTCAGTACATACAGATGGAATACCCCAGACAATCATCACATTCAGTACCCAGGTAATCATCACATTAAGTACCAGTACCCCAGGCAATCATCACATTCAGTTCGAGTACCCCGGACCATCATTACATTTAGATGGAATACCCCAGACAATCATCACACTCAGTACCCAGGTAATCATCAGATTAAGTACCAGTACCCCAGACAATCATCACACTCAGTACCCAGGTAATCATCAGATTAAGTACCAGTACCCAGACAATCATCACACTCAGTACCCAGGTAATCATCAGATTAAGTACCATACCCAGACATCATCACACTCAGTACCCAGGTAATCATCAATTAAGTACCAGTACCCAGCAATCATCACACTCAGTACCCAGGTAATCATCAGATTAAGTACCAGTACCCAGACAATCCTCACACTCAGTACCCAGGTAATCATCAGATTAAGTACCAGTACCCAGACAATCATCACACTCAGTACCCAGGTAATCATCAGATTAAGTACCAGTACCCAGACAATCCTCACACTCAGTACCCAGGTAATCATCAGATTAAGTACCAGTACCCAGACAATCATCACACTCAGTACCCAGGTAATCATCAGATTAAGTACCAGTACCCAGACAATCATCACACTCAGTACCCAGGTAATCATCAGATTAAGTACCAGTACCCAGACAATCCTCACACTCAGTACCCAGGTAATCATCAGATTAAGTACCAGTACCCAGACAATCATCACACTCAGTACCCAGGTAATCATCAGATTAAGTACCAGTACCCCAGACAATCCTCACACTCACTCACACACAGACGCGCGTACCATCGCGCGTGGTTTTAATAGTCGTGCGCTCGCGCTGGAAACCAGCGTACAGCTATGATAGTGGTGTTTACGGCAGCAGGCTAAGGGCCTTTTGCAGAACGCCAGACGAGCAAACGCCATGCACTGAGTCAACCGCTCTCTTCAAAGGGGCGCTCTCCTCCTCTGAGCGCGCTGAGCTCTTGCTGAGCAGGCCGGTACAAGGCACTCGGTGTTGATCGCTGATCGCCGATTGCAGGCAGAAGAAAGGCAGAGTGAATTTAAAGTGTCTCCCTCTCCCGGATCCCGCCCCCAGGGGCCTTCCCCGCGGCGGCAGTCGCTATGGAGGCCCACCATGAACATAGACCCAAGAGGCGCATGAAGATAGGCCAAAGAGGGACACCATGAAGATAGACCAAAGAGGGACACCATGAAGATAGACCAAAGAAGCCCACCATGAACATAGACCCAAGAGGCACATGAAGATAGGCCAAAGAGGGACACCATGAAAACAGACAAAAGAGGCACACCATGAAGATAGACCAAATAGGCTCACCATGAATATAGACCAAAGAAGCCCACCATGAACATAGACCAAAGAGACACACGAAGATAGACCAAAGAGGGACACCATGAAGACAGACCAAAGAGACACACCATGAAGATAGACCAAAGAGGCACACCATGAAGACAGACCAAAGAGGCACACCATGAAAACAGACCAAAGAGGCACACCATGAAGACACAAAGAGGCACACCATGAAGATAGCTCAAACAGGCACACCAAAAAGACAGACCAACCATGAAGATACACCAAAGAGGCACACCACGAAGATAGACCAACCACGAAGATACACCGACCAAAGAGGCACGCCACGAAGATAGACCAACCATGAAGAGAGACCAACCATGAAGATAGACCAACCATGAAGATACACCAAGGAGGCACACCACGAAGATAGACCAACCATGAAGATAGACCAACCACGAAGATAGACCAAATAATTAATCAGTCTTGATATGCACTGGTAGTTTTAAGCCGAATGCTCAACTTTCCACTGAGTTATTTATATGTCGCTCACTGATCTACACCACTGAAGTTGTTTATATGTCGCTCACTGATCTACACCACTGAAGTTATTTATATGTCGCTCACTGATCTACACCATTGAGTTGTTTATATGTCGCTCACTGATCTACACCACTGAAGTTATTTATATGTTGCTCACTGATCTACACCACTGAAGTTATTTATATGTCGCTCACTGATCTACACCATTGTGTTATGTATATGTCGCTCACTGATCTACACCACTGTGTTATGTATATGTCGCTCACTGATCTACACCATTGTGTTATGTGTATGTCGCTTACTGATCTACACCATTGTGTTATGTATATGTCGCTCACTGATCTACACCACTGAAGTTATTTATTTGTCGCTCACTGATCTACACCACTGAGTTGATTATATGTCGCTCACTGATCTACACCACTGTGTTATGTATATGTCGCTCACTGATCTACACCATTGTGTTATGTGTATGTCGCTTACTGATCTACACCATTGTGTTATGTATATGTCGCTCACTGATCTACACCATTATGTTATGTATATGTCGCTCACTGATCTACACCATTGTTGTATGTATATGTCGCTCACTGATTTACTCCATTATGTTATGTATATGTCGCTCACTGATCTACACCATTGTGTTATGTATATGTCGCTCACTGATCTATACCACTGAAGTTATTTATATGTCGCTCACTAATCTGCACCAACCGGTGACATCGGCACAGGTCAAACTGACGGTGAAAGTCATGGGGGAATGAACTGAAATCACTCTGCACAAGTTCACACCCAATGCAAAAAAAAGAAGCTTAAGCCCAAAAGAGCTTCGGTTATTTTTTTTCTTTTCCTCAGCGAGACAGACGTGGGAAAAACACACAGTCAGCTGCGAAGGCGTGTCGGGAAAGTCGTGTGCGATAAACTGGCGACGGCTCCGCGGTGCATTCAGGGCGATAAACCCGCACAACTCCTGTGCCCCTTTCTGCGTCGTGACCCGTCCTACCGACGTTATCTGTCTTAGTGTCGTTATCTGTGTCGTTATCTGTGTCGTTGTGTTGAGCCGTGTTACTGACGTCGTGTGTCTTACTGTCGTTATCTGTGTTGTTGTGGTGACCCGTCTTACCGACGTTATCTGTCTTAGTGTCGTTGTCTGTGTCGTTGTGTTGAGCCGTGTTACTGACGTTGTGTGTCTTATTGTCGTTATCGGTGTCGTTGTGTTGAGCCGTCTTACTGACGTTGTGTGTCTTACTGTCGTTATCTGTGTTGTTGTGGTTGACGCGTCTTACCGACGTTATCTGTCTTATTGTCGTTATCGGTGTCGTTGTGTTGAGCCGTCTTACTGACGTTGTGTGTCTTATTGTCGTTATCGGTGTCGTTGTGTTGAGCCGTCTTACTGACGTTGTGTGTCTTACTGTCGTTATCTGTGTTGTTGTGGTGACGCGTCTTACCGACGTTATCTGTCTTATTGTCGTTATCGGTGTCGTTGTGTTGAGCCGTCTTA
>JABMCL010003776.1:195000-200000 GCA_018857735.1 Alviniconcha marisindica | reverse complement strand
ATCCCTTGCCGCCCCTGGGACTCGAACCCGCGTCAGTTTTACGCCTGGCTTTTTCAGCCGGACGCTCTACCCACTGAGCTATTTCCCGTCCCCGTACTCTACAAGGAACTCACCGTTGAAGAATGTTAGTGACCTCCTCAGTTGCGACTTCCATCAGTGCCACAGCGCTGCAACACACCTGTGCTGGACGTTCAAAGACTGTGGCACCTGACAATTGTCACTTCCAACACACAGTTTGGATGATCAGCACCTGTATAACACGTTCACTGCAGCGGTTCAAAGACGTTCAAAGACTGTGGCACCTGACAATTGTCACTTCCAACACAGTTTGGATGATCAGCACCTGTATAACACTTTCACTGCAGCGGTTTTTCACCGCATCGGACAGTTCACACCGCATCGGACAGTTCACACCGCATCGGATAGTTCTCACCGCATCGGATAGTTCTCACGGCATCGGATAGTCTCACCGCATCGGATAGTTCACACCACTCACAACTGCGGTGTGGCGACAACAGAGTCTAGAACCCGTTCGTTGATCCAACACTTTGAAGGTCTGGGTCACATCTGCACCCACGTTTTACGATAAAAGAAGCGTGTAACTTTAGTCTGCATTTACGTATGGCAATAATCACTGCCAGCGACGGCGCAAAACACACGTATAATCTTCGTTGACCAGCGGAGGTTTTCCCGTTCTCTGAAAGTTAAGGCAGTGGGAATTTGCAGGATTCCTCTCTGCTAATGTCCTTCGCTGGAAGTCTTCAGTCCTCTCATGGTGGATATCCAGCTCTGTTTGAAGTTGCTACATTTTCACTGATACTGCAGCCGTCCGTTACAAGCGTTGCCACAGCGGGAAAATCGGTGAGATGTTCCTGGCAGATCCTGTAACACCAGATAATCCCGTAACACCAGCTAACCTGATTGTGGTGGCGGGTCGCATAACACGAGAAAATCGCGTGACACCAAAGGATGCTGATGGTTTTGGCGGGTCTTGTACCAGGTAATCCTGCCACATCAGATACTCCCGCTTGTATTGGCAGATCGCGTAACACCAGCTAATCGCGTAATACCAGCTATCCCTGTAACACCAGTTACCTATGTAATACGAGCTACCTATGTAACACCAGACACTCCTGTAACACCAGATACTCATGCAACACCAACTATCTATGTAACGCCAGATATTCCTGTAACATCATGTACCTATGTAGCACCAAGTACTCTTGTAGCACCAGCTACCTATGTAACACAAGGTATTCCTGTAACACCAGATACCTATGTAACACCATATACTCCTGCTGATAATCGAGGATCCTATAACACCAGACACTCCTGTAACATCAGACACTCCTGTAACGCCAGACACTAGTGTAACACCAAATATCTATGTGACACCAGATACTCCTATAACACAAGGTACTCCTGCTGATACTGGAGGATCCTGTAACACCAGACACTCATGTAACACCAGACACCCATGTAACACCAGTCATGTATGTAACAGCAGACGACGATCCTGGCGGACGTTTATGTAAAAGCAGACGATAGTAGGGTGGGCGGTGGAAACTCGTGGCGCACACCTGTTTTCTCTACCTGTTGAGTGTACACAGGGCGGGGCGGGGCGATGTTTGGATTTGAAAATAATTCTGGCCTGTTAGGAAGGCGGGGGAAAGACGATCCTGTAACAGCGGACGATCCTGTAGCAGCAGGTGATCCTGTAACAGCAGACGAGCGGACGATCCTGTAACAGCAGACGATCCTGTAACAGCGGACGATCCTGTAACAGCGGATGATCATGTAACAGCAGACGATCCTGTAACAGCAGACGAGCGGACGATCCTGTAACAGCGGACGATCCTGTAACAACAGACGAGCGGACGATCCTGTAACAGCGGACGATCCTGTGACAGCAGACGATCCTGTAACAGCGGACGAGCGGATGATCCTGTAACAGCGGACGATCCTGACCGTCACCATAAGCGGTTGTCGCAGCGCTGACTCGGAAACGTCCACGACCAACGCCGACTCGGAACGTCCACGTCCACGACCAACGCTGACTCGGAAGGTCCACGACCAACGCTGACTCGGAAGGTCCACGACCAACGCTGACTCGGAAGGTCCACGACCAACGCTGACTCGACGCGACACTGAACTGAAGGCAAAACCGGGGCCCCACCCACACGTCCTCTTCACGGGTACGTCTTCATACCCCGGTTTGCCCCCTAGCGGCCAGACGCGGGATCAGCCGACAGAACGGGTACCTTGGTGATGTGAGCAGTCACGCACAGATACGCGAAGCAACATGGAGGTTTTGGGGAAGGAGTACGGGTAGGTGCTGTGCAAATAAGCTGGCTGCACATTAAGGGTGTGTTCAGAAGGTTGAAGGCCGGGGGTGGGGGTGGGGGTGGGGGGTGGGGGGGGGGGGGGTATAGTGTATAATTTTTATGAAGTACGCGTTGGGGTGGTGGAGGGAGGGTGGGCGGTGGAAACTCGAGGCGCACACCTGTTTTCTCTACCTGTTGAGTGTACACAGGGCGGGGCAGGGCGAGGGCGATGTTTGGATTTGAAAATAATTCTGGCCGGTTAGGAAGGAGGGGGAAAGAGGAAAAGTGTGTGTGTGTGTGTGTGTGTGTGTGTGTGTGTGTGTGTGTGTGTGTGTGTGTGTGTGTGTGTGTGTGTGTGAGTGTGTGTGTGTGTGTGTGTGTGTGTGTGTGTGTGTGTGTGTGTGTGTGTGTGTGTGTGTGTGTTGTGTGTGTGTGTGTGTGTGTGTGTGTGTGTGTGTGTGTGTGGAGAGAGTGTAGGAGAGTAGGAGGAGAGAGAGAGAGAGAGAGAGAGAGAGAGAGAGAGAGAGAGAGAGAGAATGAGAGAGAGAGAGGAGAGAGAGAGAGAGAGAGAGAGAGAGAGAGAGAGAGAGAGAGACAGAGAGACAGACAGACAGAGACAGAGAGACAGAGAGACAGAGAGAGACAGAGACAGACAGACAGAGACAGAGAGACAGACAGACAGACAGACAGACAGACAGACAGACAGAGAGACACAGACAGACAGACAGACAGAGACAGAGAGACAGACAGACAGACAGAGACAGAGAGTATCAGCTAGCGAATCGTGGTCATGTATGATAGAATTAAAACAAACATGGCAAACTCGGCCACACTATGGTGCACACAATGATTTTAGCCAAACTTTTTAACAAGCTCGAGAGCACACACGCAGCAAGACAGCGAAAGAATCCATGGGAGGTAACTCCATACGATTTGCGCAAGCGAAGTATGTGCGGGGTAGCTTCCCTTCCCGATGGCCCGTGCACTGAGCTAGATTTTTTTTCTTTTCTTTCTAGCTCAGTGGGCACGTGCCTTGTTGATCGGATAGTTAGTAATTGGATTTTAACGTCCCGCCAACCGCACTGGGTCACATCAGGACGATCAAACTCTATCATAAGCGAATGCACATTTCAAAACTTCTCATACATAGCCACAAGACCAACCCCAAACAAACATAAACAAAACAAACATGCGTACACAAGCATCATAGAGACATTTTGGAAGGGTTAGTCCCTTCAGTACTGCCCCAGGTAAAAGAACACATAAGGCTAAGACATGCTGGTCTCGTCGACCATTCCGTCTAATTTATCGATACCAGATTAAAGAAAGAAAGAAAGAAAGAAAGAAAGAAGAAGAAGAAGAAGAAGCAGGAAGAAGAAGAAGAAGAAGAAGAAGAAGAAGAAGAAGAAGAAGAAGAAGAAGAAGAAGAAGAAGAAGAGGAGAAGGAGGAAGAGGAGAAGGAGAGGAGGAAGAGGAGGAGGAGGAATGAACAGAAAAAAGTTATATACATGCATAATGGCAAATACCAGTGCCATAAGGCAGCAAGCTGCACATACAAGCTACAACTACCATCATCCTAGCTGCTCAACAAGAGCCATACGAAAAATGTTTGAGAAATTTGTAGAGAAAAAGTCAGGAGAATGGACCTTTAGCAGAAAAATAGCAAGAGAGCAATCGGACTGGGCAGAAAAACAACAGAGGAGATAGGAAAGGGGAGGGAGCACAGAGAGAGAGAGAGAGAGAGAGAGAGAGAGAGAGAGAGAGAGAGAGAGAGAGAGAGAGAGAGAGAGAGAGAGAGAGAGAGAGACACACACACACACACACACACACACACACACACACACAGATAGACAGACAGACAGACGGACAGACACACACACACAGACACACACACAGACACATAGACACACACAGACACAGACACACACACAGAGACAGACACAGACACATGCACACAGACACATAGACACACATACAGACACAGACAGACCGGCAGAAAGACCGACCGACCGACCGACCGACCGACCGACCGACCGACCGACAGACAGACAGACAGACAGACAGACAGACACAGACAGACAGACAGACAACAGACAGACACACACACACACACACACACACACACACACACACACACACACACACACACACACACACACACACACACACACACTTTCTCTCTCTCTTTCTCTGTCGTATCTGTCGTGTTCATTAGTGGACAGTGTGTGCACTGTGCAGTACACACGATAAAATCCGCGTGGTATGCACAATAGACAGAGCGATCTGCTGTCACCTAGTTCCCACCGCCAAGCCACTGCCAGCTGGTTCTGCTGAACAAGACGTAAAGGTAAACATGGTGCTTGACGTCCACAGAAACCATGAGGCTTATTAGGGACGGGGAGAAGGGGGGGGGGGAAGGAGGTGGGGGAAGAGGGATATTATATACCCATCGCTACACTGTCACCACCAGAATGATTCCTGCATTAAGATGGGCGGCGATGAGAGCCATTTAATGTTTCAGTAGGAAGTGACGGACAAAGTCACGAGGACAGTGTCCACAGACCACAACCTTTTTTGAAGAGAAAAGGAGAGCCGAAGCGGTACCGAACCGAGGTCCTTCCGCTTACCAGCCTAACGCCTTACCGCTGGGCCACACCGGCTCACGGCTCCAGATGT
>JABMCL010003776.1:177500-190000 GCA_018857735.1 Alviniconcha marisindica | reverse complement strand
CGATCAGTGGTATGTAACCAAGCACACGGCATACTAATCAGAACAATAGTTATGCTGCTCCGAGACGATCAGTGGTATGTAACCAAGCACACGGCATACTAATCAGAACAATGCCTGCTCCGAGACGATCAGTGGTATGTAACCAAGCACACGGCATACTAATCAGAACAATGCCTGCTCCGAGACGATCAGTGGTATGTAACCAAGCACACGGCATACTAATCAGAACAATAGTTATGGCTGCTCCGAGACGATCAGTGGTATGTAACCAAGCACACGGCATACTAATCAGAACAATAGTTATGGCTGCTCCGAGACGATCAGTGGTATGTAACCAAGCACACGGCATACTAATCAGAACAATAGTTATGGCTGCTCCGAGACGATCAGTGGTATGTAACCAAGCACACGGCATACTAATCAGAACAATGGCTGCTCCGAGACGATCAGTGGTATGTAACCAAGCACACGGCATACTAATCAGAACAATAGTTATGGCTGCTCCGAGACGATCAGTGGTATGTAACCAAGCACACGGCAAACTAATCAGAACAATGGCTGCTCCGAGACGATCAGTGGTATGTAACCAAGCACACGGCATACTAATCAGAACAATAGTTATGGCTGCTCCGAGACGATCAGTGGTATGTAACCAAGCACAGGCATACTAATCAGAACAAGGGCCTGCTCCGAGACGATCAGTGGTATGTAACCAAGCACACGGCATACTAATCAGAACAAGGGGCCTGCTCCGAGACGATCAGTGGTATGTAACCAAGCACACGGCAATACTAAATCAGGGAACAATGCCTGCTCCGGAGACGATCAGTGGTATGTAACCAAGCACACGGCATACTAATCAGAACAATGGCTGCTCCGAGACGATCAGTGGTATGTAACCAAGCACACGGCATACTAATCAGAACAATGGCTGCTCCAGACGATCAGTGGTATGTAACCAAGCACACGGCATACTAATCAGAACAATGCTGCTGAGACGATCAGTGGTATAACAAGCACACGGCATACCAGAACAATGCCGTCGAGACGATCAGGGTATGTAACCAAGCACACGGCATACTAATCAGAACAATTTTGCTGCTCCGAGACGATCAGTGGTATGTAACCAAGCACACGGCATACTAATCAGAACAATAGTTGGCTGCTCCAGACGATCAGTGGTATGTAACCAAGCACACGGCATACTAATCAGAACAATGGCTGCTCCGAGACGATCAGTGGTATGTAACCAAGCACACGGCATACTAATCAGGAACCAAAAGGTTAAAATGGCCCCTGCTCCGAGACGATCAGTGGTATGTAACCAAGCACACGGCATACTAATCAGAACAATGCCTGCTCCGAGACGATCAGTGGTATGTAACCAAGCACACGGCATACTAATCAGAACAATAGTTATGGCTGCTCCGAGAAGAAGAAGGGCAGGGGTCGTCGCCATAGATACACGGCGGATTGCTCATCTGGATGGTTAGTTGACTAGTTAGTTAAAATTGGGTCACATCAGGACAAAGCACACATCATATTTATATTATATTATAAAATTCGTTTACACCAGTTCCAAGCAAGGTGAATTGTTCATCTCATGAGCACAAGCTGGATTTTTTTTTTTAAATCTCCATGAACAGAAGCTGTATTGTTCATCACCACGGATACATTCTAGACTGTTAGTATGTTTACTGTCCGTGTGGTGACTTCGTGTCTAGTCCTTCGGATGACACACATACGCACATACGCGCATGTGAACACACAGACACAGACAGACAGACACACACACACACACACAACCCCCCCCACACCACACACACACATACGCCGCCGCCGCCGCACCCCACACACACACCCTACGCCGCCGCCGCCGCCCCCACACACCACACACAACAACACCCCCACCACCACACACCACCACAACCCCAACCCCCACCCCACCCCGCACCGACCACACACACAAAACAACACACACACACACACACACCACACACACACACCCCACATTGACACACACTCCCCACACACACACACACACACAACACACACACACACACAACACAACACACACACCAAACACACTCAACACAAAACACCACAACACACACACCAACCAGCAGAGCACCAAAAGGCACTGCACACCACAACACACACACACAAAAACACAAACCCCCACACACACACACACACACATCACACAACACACAACCCACACACCACACACACACACACAACACAACAACACACACACACAACACAACACACACCACCAACACAACAAAGACACACACACACACCCCCACACAACACACACCACACACACACCAACACAACACACACACACACACACCACACACACAAAACACACACACACACACACACACACACACCCCCACCCCACACACAACACACACACACACACACACACACACACACACAACCACACAAAAAAAACACACACACACACACACACACACACACACACACACACACACTGACACACCAGATCTAGCAGTGTACGAGATGTTTTCGTCTTTTTGTGTCCTGATGCAATGGCAAACAACTGTCAGCTGACTGCACCTGTCGTGGTGCAATGGCGAACAACTGTCAGCTGTCTGCACCTGTCGTGGTGCAATGGCGAACGACTGTCAGCTGTCCGACAGCTCATCAGTGAGAAAGGCCAGTGGGAATTTTGAGACAGAGTGGAGTGGCGCAACGCCGCAATGGACAAACACAGGAGGCTGAAGAGCGAGCATGCTCCGCCCGTGTAACCTTTAAGTTGGCTGTAAATTCCATGGACCATGGTAAATTCAGTGTCTGTATCTACACTCCGTCTCGTACACAACGCGCTTCTTCTGACACCCGCATGCTGGAAATCCAACATTACAAACGCAAGACTCATGGCTTTCGCACCTTCTCTTGCTTTGGACCCCATATTTGGAATTCACTCCCACAAGACACTGCTCAACCCTGTCATCTTTTAAAGCCAAACTGAAAACCTTCCTCTTCTCACAGTATTTCCATCCCAACTAATATCAGTACCCAGTTTCTGCTACAGTCAGTGTGTGTGTGTGTGTGTGTGTGTTGTGTGTGTGTTGTGTGTGTGTGTGTGTGTGTGTGTGTTGTGTGTGTGTGTGTGTGTGTGTGTGGTGTGTTGTGTGTGTGTGTGTTTGTGTGTGTGTGTGTGTGTGTGTGTGTGTGTGTGTGTGTGTGTGTGTGTGTGTGTGTGTGTGTTTTAGTGCGTTTAATTTTTTTTAAATTAAATATACTTTATGTAAATTGTTTTGGTAGGACTATGCTCTACATGTGTATAGAATATCATATGTAGGTTAATATGTACCATGTGAGCGCTCAGGGCGTTGATGAGCGCATGATAAATGTACATTATTATTATTATTTACAGCAATACAATTATACTCTGACTGCGATAGACACGGAGAAGCCAGGGGTTGCGAGATTGTGTAGCGCGGGTGCGTGCGTGCGTGCGTGCGTGCGTGCGTGGTTGCTGGGGACGGGGATGGATAGAGTGAAATATGTAATGCGTTATTCAATTAGGTTGAGCATTGTTGCAATGTTTCATGTATAGCGCTTTCAGCCTCACACTCGCTTCTAGTCACAGAGGGATAGGTGTATTAGAAATGCAGTTATTACTGTTGTTATTATTATTACTCCTGTTCGCGGGTACCTGTGTGCAAAGGTGTGCACATATGCGCTCAGAATATACTCTCCGGAAGCAAGCAAGCAAGCAAGCAACTTGGTGTTTTACGCCCAGTCAACCAGTACGGTTATATCCCGGCGATTCATTCCGGACAGGATTTTATACCGTATAAATACATATTATATTGTTGTTATTATTATTATTACTACTACGTGTAAATACTCATTATATTGTTGTTATTACTACGTGAAGCAGGGCTGCAAATCAAGAAGCGGCCTCTACTGCCACCAGCCACTCCCAGACTTCCCAAAGTCTTCGTCTGCGATGGATCCGCCATCGTCACGTCACTGACAGTCAAACACCGGACAGGGTTTTGCAGCCTTCCTCTCCAGTCCACCAATGTTTTGCAGTCTTTCTCTCCAGTCCACCAATGTTTTTTAGTCTTTCTCTCCAGTCCACCAATGTTTTGCAGTCTTCCTCTCCAGTCCAACAATGTTTTGCAGTCTTCCTCTCCAGTCCACCAATGTTTTGCAGTCTTTCTCTCCAATCCACCAATGTTTTTTAGTCTTCCTCTCCAATCCACCAATGTTTTTTAGTCTTCCTCTCCAATCCACCAATGTTTTTTAGTCTTCCTCTCTAGTCCACCAATATTTTGCAGTCTTCCTCTCCAATCCACCAATGTTTTGCAGTCTTTTTCTCCAGTCCACCAGGGTTTTGCAGTCTTCCTCTCCAGTCCACCAATGTTTTTCAGTCTTCCTCTCCAATCCACCAATGTTTTGCAGTCTTCCTCTCCAATCCACCAATGTTTTGCAGCCTTCCTCTCCAGTCCACCAATGTTTTGCAGTCTTCCTCTCCAATCCACCAATATTTTGCAGCCTTCCGCTCCAGTCCACCAATGTTTTTTAGCCTTCCTCCCCAGTCCGCCAATGTTTTTTAGTCTTCCTCTCCAATCCACCAATGTTTTTTAGTCTTCCTCTCCAATCCACCAATGTTTTTTAGTCTTTCTCTCCAGTCCACCAATGTTTTGCAGTCTTCCTCTCCAGTCCACCAATGTTTTGCAGTCTTCCTCTCCAGTCCACACTGTGTTTAATTATTAGCGTTCCCCGTGGCGTTCTTACTGCTTGTCCCTAATGTTAAATATGTCAGCCCGACATCCGAGGACATTAAGCCTCACACCATCAACCCTGTGACGTCAGAATCCGGCCAGCACCCAGCGGATGTATGACGTCACATGCTTAGGGTGCAGACGCACCGAGGAGTGTTGGTGTAGGTGGGAGAGTATTACCCCCCCCCCCCCCCCCCCCCTCCCCGCTTTATCGATTGGAGCGGGGACTTAGCGTGGCTCGCGCCTCCACGCTGCTGACACAATATTCCGTCCATTGCATAGCAGCGGGCCTCCGGTCAGGACGTAAAGGCTCCGTAGCCACCATATTGATTGGTGCAAACGTCACTACTTTCTCTTTCTCTCTCTGTCTCTCTCTCTCTGTCAGTGTCTCTCTGTCTGTCTGTCTGTCTCTCCTTCTGTCTCTGTGTGTGTCTCTGTCTCTGTGTGTGTCTGTCTCTCTCTGTCTCTCTGTCTCTGTCTTCTGTCTGTCTGTCTGTCTGTCTGTCTGTCTGTCTGTCTGTCTGTCTGTCTCTCTCTCTCTCTCTCTCTCTCTCTCTCTCTCTCTCTCTCCAACCCCCTTCTCTCTCTCCACCCCCTCTGTCTCTGTCTCTCTCTCCACCCCCTCTGTCTGTCTGTCTGTCTGTCTCTCCACCCCCTCTGTCTGTCTGTCTCTGTCTGTCTGTCTCTCCACCCCCATCTCTCTCTCTCTCTCCTCTCTCTCTCTCTCTCTCTCTCTCTCTCTCTCCACCCCCCCCTCTCTCTCTCTCCCCCCCCTCTCTCCCCCCTCTCTCCCCCCCCCTCCCCTCCCGTGCCTGCATAGCCATCCCGCGCGCGTGTGAGTGGAGCAGGCCTAATGAATTAGCGTCCCTTGTGTCCGAGGTCCGAGTGAACAACACGGTCTGCAGCCTCTTCCCCTTCTCCCTGACGGGCCTAGTTGCGCAGGCTAATTGTTTCCGCTGAGGGCCGAGCCTAGTGCCAGGCCTAGTTGCGCAGGCTACCCGTGTCCGCTGAGGGCCGGGCCTAGTTGCGCAGGCTACCTGTGCCCGCTGAGGGCCGGGCCTAGTTGCTCAGGCTACCTTTGTCCGCTTAGTGCCGGGCCTAGTTGCACAGGCTACGTGTGTCCGCTGAGTGACGTCATGGAAACCAAGCCGCTGGCGAGAGGAGGGGCGGGTCACGTGATAAGACGGCACACCGAGTGCCGACACAGTATGGAAAACGTTTTCTTTGGGAAATCGATCTGAGGACGGCACATGAGTCAACTTCGGTGCGGGCTGGAATGGACTGCCTATGCAGTTCGTGGCGGCCGCTGCCCTGGACTGCTTCAAGTCCCGGCTCACCTACCACGTCAAACACTGACCCCTCCACCCCCCTCCTTCCGCTTTCCCTACCCACAGCGTGTCTCATGATTTCAGACTTGACGTAGTATGTCTCCAGACATTCAGACCTGACGCGGTGTGTCTCCAGACATTCACACCTGACGTGGTGTGTCTCCAGACACTCAAGACTTTTACGTCAGGTGTCTTCAGACATTCAGACTTGACCTGGTGTGTCTCCAGACATTCAGACTTGACGTGGTGTGTCTCCAGACATTCAGACTTGACCTGGTGTGTCTCCACACATTCAGACCTGACGCGGTGCGTCTCCAGACATTCAGACTTGACGTGGTGTGTCTCCATACATTCAGACTTGACGTAATGTCTCCAGACGTTCAGACTTGACGTGATGTGTCTCCAGACATCTAGATTTGACGTGGTGTTTCTCCAGACATTAGGACTTGACGTGGTGTGTCCCCAGACATCTAGACTTGACGTGGTGTGTCTCCAGACACTCAGACTTGACGTGTTGTGTCTCCAGACATCTAGATTTGACGTGGTGTTTCTCCAGACATTCAGACCTGACGTGGTGTGTCTCCAGACATTCAGACTTGACGTGGTGTGTCTCCCGACACTCAGACTTGACGTGTTGTGTCTCCAGACATTCAGACTTGACGTGATGTGTCTCTATACATTCAGACTTGACGTGGTGTGTCTCCAGACAATCAGACCTGACGCGGTGTCTCCAGACATTCAGACCTGACGTGGTATTTTTCCAGACATTCAGACTTGACATAGTGTGTCTCCAGACATCTAGACTTGACGTGGTGCGTCTCCAGACATCTAGACTTGACGTGGTGTGTCTCCAGACATTCAGACTTGACCTGGTGTGTCTCCAGACGTTCAGACATGACGTGGTGTGTCACCAGACATTCAGACCTGACGTGGTGTTTCTCCAGACATTCAGACCTGACGTGGTGTGTCTCCAGACATCTAGACTTGACGTGGTGTGTCTCCAGACATTCAGACTTGACGTCGTGTGTCTCCAGACATTCACACCTGACGCGGTGTGTCACAAGACATTCACACCTGACGTGGTGTGTCTCCAGACATTCACACCTGACGTGGTGTGTCTCCAGACATTCACACCTGACGTGGTGTGTCTCCAAATATTCAGACCTGACGTGGTGTGTCTCCAGACATTCACACCTGACGTGGTGTGTCTCCAGACATCTAGACTTGACCTGGTGTGTCTCCAGACATACAGACCTGACGTGGTGTGTCTCCAAACATTCAGACCTGACGTGGTGTGTTTCCAGACATTCAGACTTTTACGTGGTGTGTCTCCAGACATTCAGACTTGACGTGGTGTGTCTCCAGACATTCAGACGTGACGTGGTGTTTCTCCCAACATTCAGACTTGATTTGGTGTGTCTCCATACATTCAGACTTGACGTGATGTGTCTCCACACATTCAGACTTGACATGGTGTGTCTCCAGACATCTAGACTTGACGTGGTGTGTCTCCAGACATTCAGATTTGACGTGGTGTGTCTCCAGACATTCAGATTTGACGTGGTGTGTCTCCAGACATTCAGACTTGACGTGGCGTGTGTCGACTGCTTGTTTGCCGCATATATAACACGTGTGCGACAGGCCTCACGCCGTGTGCGTCGGCACTCCGGCAAAGTCCTGCGCCTTCCCTGTCCATGCAGCTCGTCTATCGATCTGCCGCCGTGCCGTGCCGTGCTGTGCCGTGCCGCGCCGTGCCGTGCCGCGCCGCTTGTGCTGGCGGTGTCGCTGCTCCACACGTCTGTGCCAAGTAGCGTGCGTCTCACTGGCACCACCACCAGGGAATGACGGAAGGAGTGAGGGGCAGAGAGAGGGCGAGAGCGGGGCAGAGAGAGAGAGAAGAGACAGACAGCGAGAGAGAGGAGGGTAGACGTAACCTTTGTCCTGGATGCCGGTACGGACAAGGCAGAAAGAGATCTGTACGGACAAGGGCAGGAAGGTATCTGTACATGCCGGTACGGACACGGGCAGGAAGATATCTGTACACGCCGGTACGGACAAGGGCAGGAAGATATCTGTACACGCCGGTACGGACAAGGGCAGGAAGATATCTGTACACGCCGGTACGGACAAGGGCAGGAAGATATCTGTACATGCCGGTACGGACAAGGGCAGGAAGATATCTGTACACGCCGGTACGGACAAGGGCAGGAAGACACGGAAAGGGACGGACAGTACGCGATTCCTACCAACCGGCGCCCAGTGACCGGGCGGACAGCATCTTTCTGTCGCCTTCCTGACTACACACCGGTGTCTTAAGCGGCAGTCTCCTCCAGCACCTTGCCCCTCGCGTGGCTGAGTACAGGACGGCGGGAAGAAGATGCGCCACTTGTGATGTCATTCGCTTACGGAACACGCAGCCCTCCCCCTCCATTCTCTTCAGCTCCCGAAGACAAACGTCTACAGTCCAGGCCACGAGTGAAGGTATGAAGGTGGAAACGTATGTCTCGGTGTTGTGTTAAGTCGTCGACGTCAGACAGACGGGTCTAAAGTCGGCGAGAATATGCTGAATCAACAGACACCCCTTCACCGCCCCTGACGCCCCTCCCCCCCCCCCCCCCCCCCAAAAAAAAACAACAACACCAAAACTGTGTTGTTTCCTGCTGTGAACAGAGTGGTTTGCGTGAATTACACAGCGGAACTGGACAACGGGACCGTTTTGGTGTTACTCTTGTCCTGTCTTCACTTCGGTACGTGCGTCAATCGTAGTGTGTCATGGTAGTGTGACCGCTTTAGTACGTGCGTCCACCGTAGTGTTAGCATTGTAATGTGTCATGGTAGTGTGACCGCTTTAGTACGTGCGTCCACCGTAGTGTTAGCATTGTAATATGTCATGGTAGTGTGACCGCTTTAGTACGTGCGTCCACCGTAGTGTTAGCATTGTATGTCATGGTAGTGTGACCGCTTTAGTACGTGCGTCCATCGTAGTGTTAGCATTGTATTGTCATGGTAGTGTGACCGCTTTAGTACGTGCGTCACGTAGTGTTAGCATTGTAATGTGTCATGGTAGTGTGACCGCTTTAGTACGTGCGTCTATTGTAGTGTTAGCATTGTAATGTGTCATGGTAGTGTGACCGCTTTAGTACGTGATTCCACTGTAGTATGACCACTGTAGTACGTGTGTCTACTGTAGTACGCGTGTCTACTGTAGTACGTGTGTCTACTGTAGTACGCGTGTCTACTGTAGTACGTGTGTCTACTGTAGTACGTGTGTCTACTGTAGTGCGTGCGTGTAGTGTAGTGTGGCCATTGTAGGGTGTCATGGTAGTATGACCACTGCATTACGTGTGTCCACTGTGGTGTGACCACTGTTTTATGTCATGGTAGTGTGACCACTGTAGTGTGTCATGGTAGTGTGGCCACTGTAGTATGACTAATATAGTACCTGTGTCCACTGTAGTGTGACCACTGTAGTGTCGTGGTAGTGTGACCACTGTAGTGTGACCACTGTAGCGTGACAACAGTAGTGTCATAGAAGTGTGACCACTGTAGTGTAATGGTAGTGTGACCACTGTAGTATTATGGTAGTGTGACCACTGTAGTGTCATGGTAGTGTGACCACTGCAGTGTGACCACTGTAATGTGTGTGCCCACTGCAGCGTGCCCACTGTAGTGTGTCATGGTAGTGTGGCTATTGTAGTGTGCCCATTGTAGTGTGTTATAGTAGAGTTACCACTATAGTATGTCCACTGTAGCGTGACCATTGTATTTGTAGTGTGTCATGGTAGTGTTGCTACTGTTGTGTGTCCATTTTAGTGTTACCACTGTAGTGTGTCATGGTAGAAAGATCATTAGAGTATGTCTACAGTAGCGTGACCACTGTAGTATGCCATTGTAGAGTGACCACTATAGTGTGCCCACTGTAGTGTGTCATGGTAATGTGATCACTATAGTGTGTCCATGGTAGTGTGACCACTGTAGGTACGTGTGGCCACTGAAGTGTGTCACTGTAGTGTGACCACTGTAGTGTGACCACAGTGGTACGTGTGTCACTGTAGTGTGACCAAGGTGGTACGTGTGGCCACTGAAGTGTGTCACTGTAGTGTGAACTCTGTGGTACGTGTGGCCACTGAAGTGTGTCACCGTAGGGTGACCAAGGTGGTACGTGTGGCCACTGAAGTGTGTCACTGTAGTGTGACCACTGTGGTACGTGTGACCACTGCTGTAAAGTGTCCAGTGTAAATGTTTCGATTGTAAGCTTGCTGGGGTCACCTGGTTGACTGGTTATGGCACATCACTACTGATGAAATGTTGACTGATGCATCACTATTGGTGGATTGTTGACTGGTTATGGCACATCACTACTGATGAAATGTTGACTGATGCATCACTATTGGTGGATTGTTGACTGGTTATGGCACATCAC
Source organism: Alviniconcha marisindica (assembly GCA_018857735.1). NCBI lineage: Eukaryota > Metazoa > Mollusca > Gastropoda > Provannidae > Alviniconcha > Alviniconcha marisindica. Next base: position 179,480 of record JABMCL010003776.1, on the reverse strand, counting down.
TATTGATGGATTGTTGACTGATTATGGCATATCACTATTGATGGACTGTTGACTGATACATTGCTATTGATGGATTGTTGACTGATTATTGCACAACGGCACATCTCTATTGATGGAATGTTGACTGATACAGCACTACTGATGGATTGTTGACTGAATATGGCACATCACTACTGATGGAATGTTGGTTGATTATGGCACCTCTCTGTTTACGACACGTCGTCGAATTATGGCACATCACTGTCTGGTGATGGTATCTTGACTAATTATGGCACATCACTGTCTGGTGATGGTATATTGACTAATTATGGCACATCACTGTCTGGTGATGGTATCTTGACTAATTATGGCACATCACTGTCTGGTGATGGTATATTGACTAATTATGGCACATCACTGTCTGGTGATGGTATATTGACTAATTATGGCACATCACTGTCTGGTGATGGTATCTTGACTAATTATGGCACATCACTGTCTGGTGATGGTATATTGACTAATTATGGCACATCACTCTGTATGGTACGTTGAGTGACTATGGCACTTCACTGCTGATGGTTGCCGAAAATTAATTCCCACTTCTATTGTGTGTGTGGGTGGTGGGGGGTGGGAGGGTGCGGGGTGGGGTGGGGAGGGGGGATGTCGGAAATCACGCTACCTTTTGAAAGTCACAGTTCGCAACCTTTCTCCAAAATAAATGGGAAATGGGGAATTTTTACAACAGTGTGAATGCTACAATACAAAGCAAACAGGAATTTATACAATAACGCGAATGCTACACCAACCAGAAAGCAAGCAGGAATTTATACAACAATGCCGATGATGCAATACAAAGCAAACAGGAATTTATACAATAACGGGAATGCTACCCGACAAAGCAAGCAGGAATTTATACAAAAGCCGTGAAAGCTACCAGACAAAGAAAAGCAGAACGGTTGCAAAACATGCTACGCCGGCTTTTATCTCTACAGTCGGTTATAGGCAACAATCGATTCTGGGACACAATGCTCCCGCGAGCAGGTACAGGTGGGCATACAGCAACGAATTTATACATGGGAATGCACACCAACAGAAAGCTAGAGGACACAGCCGATGACATAAAAAAGGACAGTGGGACACGAGCAAGCGGAATTATACAACAGTGGGACACGCCGGATACAATAGGGAATGCTAACACGCCGATTTCACAGTGGGAGCACGCCGATACTCAGTGGGAGCAGGACACGATACAATGGGATGCACCGACGCGCGATTACATGGGAGCACCCGACAAAGCAAGCAGGAATTACAGTGGGACAACGCCGATACTCGTGAAAGCTACGAGACAAAGAAAAGCGGAACGGCGCGAAACATGGCACGCGGCTTTTTACTTACAGTCGTTGGCAAGCAATCGATTACTGGACACGCGGATACAGTGGGACAGCCGATACAGTGGGACACGCCGATACAGTGGGACACGCCGATACAGTGGGGCACGCCGATACAGTGGGACACGCCGATACAGTGGGGCCCGTGGGACACGCCGATACAGTGGGACACGCCGATACAGCGGGACACGCCGATATAGTGGGACACGTGGGGCACGCCGATACAGTGGGACACGCCGATACAGTGGGGCACGCCGATACAGTGGGGCACGCCGATACAGTGGGACACGCCGATACAGTGGGACAGCCGATACAGTGGGACACGCCGATACAGTGGGACACGCCGATACTCAGGGGCAGGCCGATACAGTGGGACACGCCGATACAGTGGGGCCACCCGATACAGTGGGACACGCCGATACTCAGGGGCAGGCCGATACAGTGGGACACGCCGATACAGTGGGGCCCGTAGGACACGCTGATACAGTGGGACACGCCGATACTCAGGGGCATGCCGATACAGTGGGACACGCTGATACAATGGGACACGCCAATACAGTTGGACACTCCGATACAGTGGGGCACGCCGATTCAGTGGGACACGCCGATACAG
>JABMCL010003776.1:172500-175000 GCA_018857735.1 Alviniconcha marisindica | reverse complement strand
TTCTTCTTTCCTTCTTCTTTCCTTGGATGCCCACAATCATGTTGATGATTATTCTGGCACTTTAGGTGGTGTTCGCAAGTCCACATTTCAGCTCTGGTCACACGTCCTTAAAATTAAATTGTTGCTCTTGTAAAGCGCGGTGTGCTCACCCTTGTCGGTGAGATACGGCGCTATAGAAACGATCGCTATTATTATTATTATTAAAGTGCCCAAATCGTCCAGGCATTGCCTACTGCGGGAGAAAAAAACTATTACTGTAGCTGGCTCCAAATCTGTTTTAGACTATTCCTTTTAAGTAAAAAATATATATTTGCATTGCGCTCTCCCAACAGTAAAAATATATATTTGCATTGCGCTCTCCCAACTCCATTGCGAAAATGGCCAAAAATGGTCCCCGCAATGTACAATTCCACATCCAGATCCAGGTCAGGCAGAAATAAGACAGATCTAGGGGGCGCGTCGACGCGATGACGCGTCCGCCGAAACACCATGCACGGGAATCACCAGCACCACGGTGCGGGCTGTGGCTGCGAAGTTCCGGCATTTTACACGGCCCTGTCGCCTTTTAGTCATGCACAAAATCATACGTGCGCAATCGTCGAAGTGTCTCATTCAGGTAAACTGACATTGTGAGGGAGGGGCACCCATGCGCCAGTCTGCATAGGTTTCCTGTGTAGATCTAGTCTAGACCTGCGCTCCACCGGAAAGTGAACGGTATTTTCAGGAATCACAAATTCCAGACAAAGAGAGAAGACCAGCAGTGATTGCGGCGGTGTACCTGTCGACTAGAAATGAAAGCTGTCAGTGTCAAGTAAGGAAGAGTAAAGCTGGAACTTTCGTCTAACGTGAGTGCTTGGGAGATTTTTCAACAACAACAAAAACAACAACACAAGATTGGTACAGTCTAGCATGCGCTGTCGGTGCTGGGTATGGCAGACCCGGATTATGGATGTGATTCGTCGTGTTTTACTTCTGCAACACCCTAGCAGTCTTTACGAGATCATTAGGCGTGGCATCGTCTGCTGCTTCGGCCATTTCAAACTCTTGCTGTTAGAAGGGAAGGGAGTATTCGTCGTGGTTTGCTCCTGGAACACTCACACGATGTCTATCGGGTCATTAGGCGTGAAAACGTCAACTTATCGACATCTTCAGCGCTATTCTTTTTGCCGTTTACGTCTTGAAATTACAGTATCGACCCGTCATCTGCGGCATCGGCCATTTCGAACTCTTGCAAGTAAGCCAAACGAGACGGCTTACAAGATCCGGGCACAGTGCAACCGTGCGTTTCGCTTTTTTTCCCCTTTTTTCTTGTTTTCTTTTCTTTTTAAATGCTTTTCATTATGCAATCAAGTTTGCTTGACGTCATCAATTTAAACTGTTTGTTGTTGTTTTGTTATTTTTTGTTGAAATTTATTCGCGTTAGCCTAGCCGATTACGTAGCATGCACACTCCCTTCTGACAAGTTGAAAATAGCCACACGCAGTAGACGACTCTACTGCAATCATTTGACCCAGCAAACGAGAAGAAGAATACCACCGGAGATGTCGATAGCTTGGCATTTTCGCGCCTAAAGACCTCATACAGATCGCCAGAGTGTTGCTAAGGTAAACCACGAAGAATCGGATCCAGAATCTGCGTCTGACCTATCTGCACCGAAGCTCAGGTTTACTCCGCTATTTTCGACACTGTTCGGTGTCGACTCACTTTTTCTGTTACGACTAGGAGCGTCTTCCGCCGACCCTGTGCGGTTGGTGAGACGTTAAAATCCTAGAACTAATATATTAAAAGCCAAAAATGTAATTATTTATGTGCGGAGCGCTTGCTTTTTGTGTGTGTCGCTGCTATGCTTGCATCTAGATCTAGTTGATGGAAAAGATGGCCAAGTCTATATCTAGCCCAGATGTAACCATACTGGTTGAGTGGGCGTAAAACACCAAGTTACTTAGCCGTAAACACTAGTCGCCCTGATATAACCGTACTGGTTGACTGGGCGTAAAACACCAAGTTACTTAGCCGTAAACACTAGTCGCCCTGATATAACCGTACTGGTTGACTGGGCGTAAAACACCAAGTTACTTAGCTGTAAACACTAGTCGCCCTGATATAACCGTACTGGTTGACTGGGCGTAAAACACCAAGTTACTTGCCGTAAACACTAGTCGCCCTGATATAACCGTACTGGTTGACTGGGCGTAAAACACCAAGTTACTTGGCCGTAAACACTAGTCGCCCTGATATAACCGTACTGGTTGACTGGGCGTAAAACACCAAGTTACTTGGCCGTAAACACTAGTCGCCCTGATATAACCGTACTGGTTGACTGGGCGTAAAACACCAAGTTACTTAGCCGTAAACACTAGTCGCCCTGATATAACCGTACTGGTTGACTGGGCGTAAAACACCAAGTTACTTGGCCGTAAACACTAGTCGCCCTGATATAACCGTACTGGTTGACTGGGCGTAAAACGCCAAGTTACTTATCCGTAAACACTAATCGCCC
>JABMCL010003776.1:145000-167500 GCA_018857735.1 Alviniconcha marisindica | reverse complement strand
CTGGGACAGAGGACAGTGGCGAACGCTGTTCTGTCAAGTAACAGCCCCCTTGGCCGACAGATTGGGACAGAGGACAGTGGCGAACGCTGTTCTGTCAAGTAACAACCCCCTTGACCGACAGATTGGGACAGAGGACAGTGGCGAACGCTGTTCTGTCAAGTAACAGCCCCCTTGGCCGACAGATTGGGACAGAGGACAGTGGCGAACGCTGTTCTGTCAAGTAACAACCCCCTTGACCGACAGATTGGGGCAGAGGACAGTGGCGAACGCCGTTCTGTCAAGTAACAACCCCCTTGACCGACAGTCTGGGACAGTGGCGAACGCTGTTCTGTCAAGTAACAACCCCCTTGACCGACAGTCTGGGACAGAGGACAGTGGCGAACGCTGTTCTGTCAAGTAACAACCCCCTTGACCGACAGTCTGGGACAGTGGCGAACGCTGTTCTGTCAAGTGACAACCCCCTTGACCGACAGTCTGGGACAGTGGCGAACGCTGTTCTGTCAAGTAACAACCCCCTTGACCAACAGTCTGGGACAGAGGACAGTGGCGAACGCTGTCTGTCAAATAACAAACCTCTTGACCAACAGTCTGGGACAGAGGACAGTGGCGAACGCTGTCTGTCAAATAACAAACCTCTTGACCAACAGTCTGGGACAGAGGTTAGTGGCGAACGCTGTCTGTCAAGTAACAAACCCCTTGAACGACTAGTCGCTTTGCACAGTCTCTCCCTTTGCTGAATGCCAGCCGACTTCCCCTGCGTAACAATGCTGATTTTATTATCGTTATTATCGTTATCCGTGTTACTTGAAGCCGTGTGACGTCACGTGGACGTGCGGGGGCTGTTCGGTCTAATCCGTTGTTGTTTAACGTTTCAGCGCGCGGAGACGCTCCTAGCCTAGCATGCAGAACTGAGCCAGAGACCGGCACACCGTCCGAGGAGCGCAGCACGTGACGCCGAGAAGAGAGAGACCGACTCCGGCCAGTGGTCACGAGGCGGGTCCGGCTCTCTAGCGCGAGCCGCCAGCGGACTGTCGGTCACACACTTCAGCCGACCCAGGGCAGTCGCGCAGAAGGCGTTGGACCCCGTGCAGCTACCGCTTCCGGCCTGCAGGCGATGGCGACTCAGCGAGGCAACAACGGCGCCGCCGCCAGCGTGCTCGCCGCCAACGGGCACGCCAACCGGCCCCGCTCCACGCCGCAAAAAGCAGGACGCTTCCTCTTCTTCCTCCCCCCCGATCCCGGAAGAGCCGGGCCAGAGCGCAGCCACTAAGGAGGAGAAGGAGAAGGCGCTGAGGGAACACAACCTGCCCCCCACTCTGCCCACGCTGGGCGAGATCAAGCGCGCGCTGCCCAGCCACGTGTTCCAGTCCCGCCTCAGCACCTCCTTCTACTACGTGGCCAAGGACGTGGCCCTGGCGGTGGGCCTGTACCTGCTGGCGGAGTGGCTGTGGTCGAGCAGCGGCCTGCCGGGCTGGTCGCTGTGCCTGATGCTGCCGGTCTACTGGCTGCTTCAGGGCACCCTCTTCTGGGCCCTCTTCGTGCTGGGCCACGACGCCGGCCACACCTCCTTCTCCCGCCACGGCCTGCTCAACGACGCGGTGGGCAACGTGCTGCACAGCTTCCTGCTCTGCCCCTACTACTGCTGGAAGCTGACGCACCGCCAGCACCACGCCTTCACGGGCAACATGGACAAGGACGAGGTCTTCTACCCCATCCGCCAGAGGGACGACAAGAACTCCTACTTCCTCCCGGCCTTCGGCTTCGGCGCCTCGTGGTTCGCTTACCTCTTCATAGGCTACCACCCCCGCTGCGTCAACCACTTCAACCCCGCCGACCCCTTCCTGGTGCGCCACCTGGCGGCCTGCACGGTGTCCGTGAGTCTGGTGGCGGTGTGGGCCACGTGTCTTTGGCACTACGCCGTCACAGCCGGCCCCGTCAAGCTGATGGTGCACTACGGTGTGGCCGAGTTCGTCTTCGCGTCCTACCTGGTGCTGACCACCTTCCTGCACCACACGGACGAGGACGTGCCGTGGTTCGACGACAGCTTGTGGCACTTCGTCCGCGGCCAGCTCAGCTCCGTGGACCGGCACTACGGCTGGTGCCATGACCTCGTCCACAATATAGGAACGCACCAGGTACTGGGGCCGTGCCCCCGTGACGTGTGGCTGCCAGTCTTTCTCTGTGCTTTCTGTCTGTGTGCCGTGTTGCCTATGGGTGTGTGTGTGTGTGTGTGTGTGTGTGTGTGTGTGTGTGTGTGGGTGTTGTGTGTGTGTGTGTGTGTGTGTGTGTGTGGGGTTGTGTCTGGTGTGTGTTGTGTGTGTGTGTGTGTGTGTTGTGTGGTGGTGGTCGTGGTGTGTGTGTGTGTGTGTGTGTGTGTGTGTGTGTTGTGTGTGTGTGTGTGTGTGTGTGTGTGTGTGTGTGTGTGTGGTGTGGTGTGGTGTGTTGTGTGTGTGTGTGTGTGTGTGTGTGTGTGTGTGTGTGTGTGTGTGTGTGCTGGTGTGTTGTGTGTGGTGTGTGTGTGTGTGGTGTGTGTGTTGTGTGTGTGTGTGTGTGTGTGTGTGTGTGTGTGTGTGCTGTGTGTGTGTGTGGTGTGTGTGTGCGTGTTGTGTGTGTGGTGTGTGTGTGTGTGTGGTGTGTGTGTGTGTTGTTTTGTGTGTCGTGTGTGTGGTGTGTGTGTGTGTGTGTGTGTGTGTGTGTGTGTGGTGGGAGAGAGAGAGAGAGAGAGAGAGAGAGAGAGAGAGAGAGAGAGAGAGAGAGGCAGGCAAGCAGGCAGGCAGGCAGGCAGGCACGCAGGCAGACAGGCAGGCAGGCAGGCAGGCAGACTCATATCTTTGTTTAACGTTATTGTTTTTATTCCGCAATGACCCTACGACTGTTTCGACCTTTGTGCTGTCTTTCGTTGTCACAAATGTTAGTCATTGGTAAATACTTATTGAGCCCTCTGTTGCCAATGTTAGGTAATATGTATCCTGAGCTGGCATTCTCTGGTGTCATTTGTTGTCACTCAGCAGTAGTTAGTTAGTAATTGGATTTGAGTGTCCTGTCAAGGACACCTCCGGATGCTCAGACTCTGTCATAAGTAAATGAAATTAAAAAACCCGTCTCTATATATATATATATATCTACACTTTCTGAAGTCAGTTCCCTGTCAACAGGCACATCACCAGGTTGTTGATCTCTTTCATGCCACCATGTCAACAGGTACATCACCAGGTTGTTGATCTCTTTCATGCCACCATGTCAACAGGTACATCACCAGATTGTTGATCTCTTTCATGCCGTCATGTCAACAGGTACATCACCAGATAGTTGATCTCTTTCATGCCGTCATGTCAACAGGTACATCACCAGGCTGTTGATCTCTTTCATGCCGCCATGTCAACAGATACATCACCAGGCTGTTGATCTCTTTCATGCCGTCATGTCAACAGGTACATCACCAGATGTTGATCTCTTTCATGCCGTCATGTCAACAGGTACATCACCAGGCTGTTGATCTCTTTCATGCCTCCATGTCAACAGGTACATCACCAGGCTGTTGATCTCTCTCATGCCGCCATGTCAACAGGTACATCACCAGATTGTTGATCTCTTTCATGTCGCTCTGTCAACAGGTACACCACCAGGTTGACCACTCCCTGTATGTTACTCTGTCAACAGGTACACCGTCAGTTTGCCGATCTCTGTCATGTCACTGTCAACAGGTACACCGTCAGGTTGTTGATCTCTGTCATGTCGCTCTGTCAACAGGTACACCACCAGGTTGACCACTCTCTCATGTCGCTCTGTCAACAGGTACACCGTCAGTTGTTGATCTCTGTCATGTCGCTCTGTCAACAGGTACACCGTCAGGTTGTTGATCTCTGTCATGTCGCTCTGTCAACAGGTACACCGTCAGGTTGTTGATCTCTGTCATGTCGCTTGTCAACAGGTACACCGTCAGGTTGTTGATCTCTGTCATGTCGCTCTGTCAACAGGTACACCGTCAGGTTGTTGATCTCTGTCATGTCGCTCTGTCAACAGGTACACCGTCAGGTTGTTGATCTCTGTCATGTCGCTCTGTCAACAGGTACACCGTCAGGTTGTTGATCTGTCACGTCGCTCTGTCAACAGGTACACCGTCAGGTTGTTGATCTGTCATGTCGCTCTGTCAACAGGTACACCGTCAGGTTGTTGATCTCTGTCATGTCGCTCTGTCAACAGGTACACCGTCAGGTTGTTGATCTCTGTCATGTCGCTCTGTCAACAGGTACACCGTCAGGTTGTTGATCTCTGTCATGTCGCTCTGTCAACAGGTACACCGTCAGGTTGTTGATCTCTGTCATGTCGCTCTGTCAACAGGTACACCGTCAGGTTGTTGATTTTGTCATGTCGCTCTGTCAACAGGTACACCGTCAGGTTGTTGATTTTGTCATGTCGCTCTGTCAACAGGTACACCGTCAGGTTGTTGATCTCTGTCATGTCGCTCTGTCAACAGGTACACCGTCAGGTTGTTGATCTCTGTCATGTCGCTCTGTCAACAGGTACACCATCTGTTCCCCACCATTCCCCACTACCATCTAGAAGAAGCCACGCAGGCCTTCAGGCGTCACTTCCCGCACCTAGTGCGCAAGCGCGACGACAGGGTCCTGACGGCCTTCGTGCGGATGTTCTACAAGTGGTTGAAGCAGCGCGTGGTGCCAGACTCCACTCTAGTGCACGTCTACACCTAGTGCCAGTCTACACCTAGAACGGGTACACCCAGTGCAACTCTAAGGCCTAGACGATTCCCGTTTGCAAGGGCACTTTTTTTTCTTTTCTCTCTTCCGTTTCTCTTCCACATCACGTGTTCGTTGCACAACTCGTTAATCGTACCACCGGATGCACGTAGCTAGAATCTGGTCGCTCGCTGTTCGCAAGACCCGTTAGACGGTCTCTGTCAACAGGACCCGCTAGACGGTCTCTGTCAACAAGACCCACTAGACAGTCGCTGTCAACAAGACCCGCTAGACAGTCACTGTCAACAAGACCCGCTAGACAGTCACTGTCAACAAGACCCGCTAGACAGGGCACTGTCAACAAGACCCGCTAGACAGTCACTGTCAACAAGACCCCCGGCCTTACAGACCATCGGCCCGTCAACAAGACCCGCTAGACATCACTGTCAACAAGACCAGCTAGACGGTCCTGTCAACAAGACCCGCTAGACAGTCACTGTCAACAAGACCCGCTAGACAGTCACTGTCAACAAGACACGCTAGACGGTCACTGTCAACAAGACCCGCTAGACAGTCGCTGTCAACAAGACCCGCTAGACCATCGCTGTCAACAAGACCCGCTAGACGGTCGCTGTCAACAGGACCCGCTAGACGGTCGCTGTCAACAAGACCCGCTAGACGGTCGCCGTCAACAAGACCCGCTAGACGGTCGCGGTCAACAAGACCCGCTAGACGGTCGCCGTCAACAAGACCCGCTAGACGGTCGCGGTCAACAAGACCCGCTAGACGGAAGCCGTCAACAAGACCCGCCAGACGGTCGCCGTCAACAAGACCCGCTAGACGGTCGCGTCAACAAGACCCGCTAGACGGTCGCCGTCAACAAGACCCGCTAGACGGTCGCTGTCAACAAGACACGCTAGACGGAAGCCCTGTGTAACGTGATAATAGCACAATGGCTGCGCCCGTGATAACGATGCCAAACGAAGCGTGTGATTTTTAGATGTTGCTGTGGTCTGAAAATCGAGGAGGAAAGGAACGACATCATCCGAATGCCGATGGCTGTCGCTCTCATGTCATGCTCGTGAAATGTTTTTTCAGTCGAGTGGAGTGAAAATCAATGGCCGCTGATTAACCCGGTGACATCATAAACTGACCAGCCAATCAGAGGCGCCGTGTGGTCAACTTCGACCACTTAACCAAATGCGACTTCGCTCAACCCGGCCTGCGAAGTACTTTGGCGAAACAAAGCCTTGGCAATGTCTTGGCAATGTCATCGAAGCTACTTCGCCAAGCAACTTCGCCGTATATTAAGAACGGCCTTAAAAGGTATAGCGTGCTTGCGAGTGAAATCGGGTCCTGTCTGACGTCCACACGTTTGTCTGAATACAGGCTGGAAAGGTGTCCCTGCAGGAAATGCTGCCAAGCGTGTTGTGATGTGCCAGTTCAGTGCATCTGCTGAGAGGGTTGTCCGCATAATTTTTGTTGTTGCTGTTACAGTCTCAAAGTCTGAAATTTCATTTTCGACCCCAATTTTCTTAAATTTTAATTTGCTCTTTATTTCCCCTTTTAACCAACTGTTCCGAAACAAAATAATGGCTATATATGCAATATCCAGCAGCTAAGAGCAAACGGCTAACAGCCCAGATCATAATCGCAATAACAATGACACAGATATGGACGCTTAAAGCAACCTGCCTTCTCAAAACATGGCTGGCCAAGAAGGCCAGCCTTTATGAAAATAAAAGCTTAAAATCGGGGATTTTATTTTGAACATGCTTTGACGACTTTATTTCTATTTGTCAGTAGTACTAGTAGTAATTACGTCAGTGATTGTTGGTGGAATGAACTTCAGGAAACACCGTCAGCGGTCACGGCTGGCCCAAACGTTACCCACGTCCTCTTTGATCTTGTCCACCGGGCGACGTGAGCACGCAACGTTCGTGCCCAAAGAGGCGGTGCGTGCGACACAGGCGAGTGAGGACAATTTTCGTTGTTATGTGCAGCCAGTTCCGTTGTCCGTCAGTAACGCCCGAAAGTTTGCAAATGGAATCTAAATAATTAATACACATAATCAACGGTGCAATTTCCAGTTTTAGTTGTAGTTCTGCCTGTTGGACGAAGCTTCCCTGATACACCGTGCTGGCTGCCTGGACCAGGCTCATTTTGAGAAGTACGTCTAGATCCTTTAAACGTTTACTCCTGTATAATAAAGCCTCATGCACACAGCGGTAACGGCAAACAAAACAAAGTCTGTGGAAATGACGACAGATGATGGTCACCGGGGCACAACACGGCACTACGGTGTTTCCTGGTGATGTTGGACACTGGGGCGCAACCACGGCACTACGGTGTTTCCTGGTGATGTTGGACACTGGGGCACAACCACGGCACTACGGTGTTTCCTGGTGATGTTGGACACTGGGGCACAACCACGGCACTACGGTGTTTCCTGGTGATGTTGGACACTGGGGCACAACCACGGCACTACGGTGTTTCCTGGTGATGTTGGACACTCACAACCACGGCATCGGTGTTTCCTGGTGATGTTGGACACTGGGGCACAACCACGGCACTACGGTGTTTCCTGGTGATGTTGGACCCCCCCCAACCCCCCCAACACACAAAGCCATGTTTGTTTCAGACATTCCGGCGATAGATCGTCCAAGGGAACTGACAGCTGGCGCCTCAGAAGCAGTCGCCTTCGGGGGACGAGTAACGGGTAATATTATGCTGCTGGTTTTCAGCGTGTGTGCATTGAGGCTGGACGTGGTCTCTCCGCTGGTTTTCAGCGTGTGTGCATTGAGGCTGGACGTGGTCTCTGCTGGTGTTGAGCGGGTGTGCAGTGCTGGACGTGGTCTCTGCTGGTGTTGAGCGTGTGTACATTGAGGCTGGACGTGATCTCTGCTGGTGTTGAGCGGGTGTGCAGTGCTGGACGTGATCTCTCCGCTGGTGTGAGCGGGTGTGCAGTGCTGGACGTGGTCTCTGCTGGTGTTGAGCGTGTGTACATTGAGGCTGGACGTGATCTCTGCTGGTGTTGAGCGGGTGTGCATGCTGGACGTGATCTCTCCGCTGGTGTTGAGCGGGTGTGCAGTGCTGGACGTGGTCTCTGCTGGTGTTGAGCGGGTGTACAGTGAGGCTGGACGTGATCTCTGCTGGTGTTGAGCGGGTGTGCAGTGCTGGACGTGGTCTCTGCTGGTGTTGAGCGTGTGTGCAGTGCTGGACGTGGTCTCTGCTGGTGTTGAGCGGGTGTGCAGTGCTGGACGTGGTCTCTGCTGGTGTTGAGCGGGTGTGAGTGCTGGACGTGGTCCGCTGGTGTTGAGCGGGTGTGCAGTGCTGGACGTGGTCTCTGCTGGTGTTGAGCGGGTGTACAGCGAGGCTGGACGTGGTCTCTGCTGGTGTTGAGCGGGTGTGCAGTGCTGGACGTGGTCTCTCCGCTGGTGTTGAGCGTGTGTACAGTGAGGCTGGACGTGGTCTCTGCGCTGGTCGCCGTCGGGTGCCGAGAAGGCAAAGAGGCTGAGTGTGAAGTGCAGCTTGTTCGTTACTATCATTCGGAGCGATCTCCACGTGAGAAGCAAATCGCGTTAAACTGACGGCGTTGAACACCGTCGAACAGTACATTGCGGGAAGGCGGTGTGGCTGTTTAGGTAGTGGCGGTGTTGGCGACAGGCTGAGTCTACTGCAAGTCAGTTAAGGCATGAATGTGAATTGAGTTACGGCAGCGAGTGGTATTCGTGGTGTGTTGGGGAGGACAGGCACCGAGGAGACGTCAGGTGGCGCACTTCACCTCCTTCCGGTCTGTGTGTATAGTCCTCCGCCCTCCACCCTTCAAAGCACACGTCCCTAGTTTGTCAGTTTGTGTAGATGAACGTTCACATGCCCTTAGTTTCCCACACAAATCAAACGACGCGTTGTGTCCTTAGCTTTGTTCAAAGGTTTTGTTCCCCACACAGATGCGAAGAAAGAGAAACGAAGACCGTGCTGGCGTAGGCCAGCCTCCCTTTCAGTCAGAGAGGGAGAGACAGTGTTTTCCACACTCGTATTAAACGAATGAAGGAAAGCGGCAGAGAGAGAGAGAGAGAGAGGGGGGGGGGAAGAGAGAGAGAGAGAGACAGGGGAGAGAGAGAGAGAGGGGGAGAGAGAGAGAGAAGAAGACAGACGAGAGAGAGAGAGAGGGGGGAGAGAGAGAGAGGACAGACAGAGGAGAGAGAGAGGGAGGGGGGGAGAGAGAGAGAGACAGACAGAGAGAGGAGAGAGGGGGGGGGGGAGGAGGAGGAGGACAGAAGACAGAAGAGAGAGAGGAGAGGGGGGGGAGAGAGAGACAGACAGACAGAGAGAGAGAGAGAGGGGGGAGAGAGAGAGAGACAGACAGAGACACAGAGAGAGCATCAGATCGCATTCGCTGAGCTTTACGGTTGTATCAGACCGAGAGAAAATAACTGTAATCTTTGCGTAATTTTAACATAAACGTCAATGTTCAGCCCCACCATTTTGGAGATACAAAAGGTGTCCCCCCCCCCCCCCCCCCCCCCCCCCCACCCCCACTTCGTTTCGTATTTATATTGTACGCAAAGACAAAAGTATGAAAGCACTTTGACTACCTGGAATTCCATCAACACAAACTGTACCATTTTTAGGGACATTTTGTCAGTCAGAGAATACACTTGGTTATAGATACTCGCTTTGATGGGAAAACGCACTTGGTCTAGCTTTGCGGAAAAAGCGCACTTGGTCGATTACTAACTTCGCTTAAAGAATGCACTTGGTCGCATTACCTTCTTCTTTCAAAAAGAACGCTAAGAAATATTATACTGGGTATACGAACTTGCTTAATAATGGCAACTTTCAAAAAGAACGCTAAGAATAATTATACTGGGTATACGAACTTGCTTAATAATTGCACTTGTTCATGCTAACTTTGCTTAACATTGCACTTGGTGAAACCACCTTTGCTGAAAGAATGCACTTGGTCATACTAACTTTACCTAACGAGTGCGCTTGGTCACCTTTGCTGAAAGAATAGACTTGGTCTTACAAACCTCACGGAAAGGATACAACGGATTATACTAACTTTGCTGCAAGAATGCACTTGAACACTAAGTCTGCTTAACAAATGCACTTGGTCATATACGGAAAGGATACAACGGATCATACTAACTTTGCTGCAAGAATGCACTTGAACACTAAGTCTACTTAACAAGTGCACTTGGTCATATACGGAAAGGATACAACAGATCTTTGCTGCAAGAATGCACTTGAACACTAAGTCTGCTTTAACAAGAGCACTTGGTCATATACGGAAAGGACACAACAGATCTTTGCTGCAAGAATGCACTTGAACACTAAGTCTGTTTAACAAGTGCACTTGGTCATACCAAATCTGGCTAACAGGCACCAAGAATGTTCCAGTCTCCGAGCGCCAGGTGCAGACAGGGCAGCCTCCGCGAGCAGTCCGTACGGCTGCTGGACTTGTTTGTTTTTTTAATTTCATACAATGTATTATGTAATCAATATTGGGAGGAGGCTATTGTACTGATCATGCGGTAAAAGTTCAGCTCGGGTTGTTTCTTTGTAGCTACAAGGGGAACACTGGCAGTCAAGAAGACTTGCAACAAGCTTCCAAGTTAACTACCTACCTACCTACCTACCTACCTTTGAAAAAAGCATTTCCTCCCATTTTTATTTTTCTCAATTTTTCTCATTTTTTATATATTTGTTTTTACATAAATTTTACATCCGTTTGTCGTACGTCAGTAATATGTGGCTATATCATGGCAAGCCATCATAGACGTTAGTGTTGGTCTGTCACTGGGGTGACTGACAGGGCGCTGTGGTAACTATTGTAACGTAGCTGGTTTCACTATATAGGGAGACAAGTTTCGTTAAAAAAAAAATGTGTTGCTTCTTTTTACCTGTGAGGCTGAGTACAGGCAGTGGCCAGTTCTCTGTGTACAGTTCGCGCGAAAAAGCACTGTGTACATGGCTGTCGGAATACTGTTAACACGAGGATGCTGATGTGTGAATGATGCAGACAATGTGTGGAGGGCACTGCGTATACAGCTGACAGGACAGAGAATGCATCGCGTTTGTGTGGGCTAGGCACCGCTGTGACAGACCGACTATACGTGTGATAGCATAAATCTGAATTTAACAGTACAGTCGGCAGACAGCATAGCCAGTGTGTTGAAAATGCAATACCTGTAGTTTACGAAACGTACAGCGTATTACATATATATATATATGTATTATATCTCGCCCTGATATAACCGTACTGGTTGACTGGGCGTAAAACACCAGGTTACTTACTATGTACTATGTTATGAATGAACAGTGACTATATTTATTGGGAGCGCTTAGAGTGACTGTGAACGCATGTCCGCGAATGGCAGGGGTTTGTGTATTACACAGCTGGCAAAGTGAACGTATGGTACACCTGGCAAAGTGAACGTACTGTAGAGCTGGCAAAGCAAGCGTATGGCACAGGTGGCAAAATGAGCGTATGGTACATCTGGCAAAGTGGACGTACTGAGCATACTGAACGATAGGGAGTGCACTGCACGTAGTGTAGCACTGTAGTATTATAGGAAGCATACTGAACGATAGGGAGTGCACTGCACGTAGTGTAGCACTGTAGTATTATAGGAAGCATACTGAACGATAGGGAGTGCACTGCACGTAGTGTAGCATTGTAGGATTATAGGAAGCATACTGAACGATAGGGAGTGCCGCACTGCACGTAGTGTAGCATTGTAGGATTATAGGAAGCATACTGAACGATAGGGAGTGCACTACACGTAGTGTAGCATTGTAGTATTATAGGAAGCATACTGAACGATAGGGAGTGCACTGCACGTAGTGTAGCATTGTAGGATATATAGGAAGCATACTGAACGTACGGGTACACGATAGAGAGTGTATTGACCGCATAGTCGCTGTAACCGGGGACGTATAGTGCAGCTTTGCACGGCAGAGAGTGAACCGAACGTATGTCTGGCACGATAGGGAGTGCATATAGTGTGCATAACTGGCGAAACCGGGAATGTATCGTACAGTCTGACGCGACAGCGAATGCACCGCATAGTTCGGCATGGTAGGGAGTGAACCGAACGTATGGCTGGTACGATAGGGAGTGCATATAGTGTGCATAACTGGCGAAACCGGGCATGTATCGTACAGTCTGACGTGATAGCGAATGCACCGCATAGTTCGGCATGATAGGGAGTGAACCGAACGTATGGCTGGTACGATAGGGAGTGCATATAGTGTGCATAACTGGCGAAACCGGGAATGTATCGTACAGTTTGACGTGACAGGGAATGCACCGCATAGTTCGGCATGACAGGGAGTGAAGTGAACGTATGGCTGGTACGATAGGGAGTGCATATAGTGTGCATAACTGGCGAATGTATCGTACAGTTTGACGTGACAGGGAATGTACCGCATAGTTCGGCATGACAGGGAGTGAAGTGAACGTACTGTTGACGTGACACAGAGAGGCTGCACGTGCTGTTGACGCAACAGAACGTACCGACTGCATGGTTTGCCACGGTAGGGGCGTACTGCGCGGTTTGATGGGACTGGGTGTGCACTGTGCGCACAATGGAAACGACGGGAAGCATGCATGTAAATATATAGTGCAGAGGAGTGTGGTGCATAATGTGACATGATGGGGGAGCGCAGCATGCAGTCAAGTATAACAGGGAGTGCATGGCACACATACGTACTTGATACGACAGTGTACGAATACTTGACATGCTGGGGAGCGTATTGTATGGATAGTTGACATGATAGTGCGTGCTTGTATTGCACGAATAAATGATATGATAGTGAGCGCATGATTGTATTGTATAAATGCATGACACGACAGAGAGTACACGACCGTATTTCGTAAATAACAAGTGCATTCTACCGGTAGCAGTTATAACAGGGAGTGCTTTGTACGTGTAACTTATATTAGGGAGTGGATTGTACGTGTGGCTGTTACAGGGAGTGCATTGTACGTGTGGCTGCTACAACAACAGGGAATGCATTGTATGTGTAGCTGTTATAGTAGGAGTAAATTGCTTTACTAGGGAGTAAATTGTACGTGTAGTTTTGCCTCTCTATCTATCTTTAAAAGAGAGAGAGAGAGAGAGAGAGAGAGAGAGAGAGAGAGAGAGAGAGAGAGAGAGAGAGAGAGAGAGAGAGGAAAAAAGGGGGAGTTCTTAGTGTGTGCAGTCGTTATACTAAGGAGTGTACTAGGGAGTGCACCGTACATGTAATAGACACCGAGGCAACAGGAGTATTTCCCACGCTATGGTTTGCATAATACGACGTGCATTGTGTACGGCCTGCCGGCAAAATTAGATTATCTTTTTATTCCGCCTGTATTCTTTGCTTAGCAGGGTTTCTGTTGTGTATAGACGACGAATATTCGATCACCAAAAAAATGTTTCATACTCAAAAGTGGCCACGCTATGTAAACTCTTTCGCAGACTGCTTATTTAAGATCTAAACTGTAAACACATGAAAGGTTTAAAAGAGCCTTATTTATTAGGACAAAGCACAGCATGCTTTAGGACTAAGCATGTTGTGTTTTGTCCTAATAAATAGCGTTCTTTTGAAATTTTCATGTGTTTGGATCCTGTTTTAGAACGCTAGCAGTCGCTCTTGTTTCAGATTTTTTGCTTATTTAAGGGAAGACTGCACATATATTGATCGCACAGGGTATTTTAACGTGTACTTTATGGGTTGTCATCTAGCTGCATGCGTACGTGGTGTTCAGAAGTGCAGTTTTGTTCGGCTGTCGACTGGGCCATTGTGCTGCACAAACTGTGATCCCGTGAGTGCTTCTCTAGCCTGTGTGGTTTGCTGCCCCCAAGCGTCTGTTGTGAATTGTGTTTATGCCACTGTGACCGTGTTCAGTTGTAGCGTGTATACAGCCAGAGACAATTGTGAATGTTTATGCCACAATGACCGTGTTCAGTTGTAGCGCGTATACAGCCAGAAACAATTGTGAATTGTGTTTATGCCACTGTGACCGTGTTCAGTTGTAGCGTGTATACAGCCAGAGACAATTGTGAACTGTATCTATGCCACAATGACCGTGTTCAGTTGTAGCGTGTATAAGGCCAGAGACAATTGTGAACTGTATGTAGCGTGTATAAGGCCAGAGACAATTGTGAACTGTATATATTGCCACAATGACCATGTTCAGTTGTAGCGTGTATGCAGCCAGAGACAATTGTGAACTGTATGAGCGTGTATACAGCCAAACTGGGACGATTGTGAACTGTATCTATGCCACAGTAACCGTGTTCAGTTGTAGCTTGTATATATATATATATATATATATATATATATATATATATATATATATATATATATATATATATATGCAGCCAGAGACAATTGTGAACTGTATGAGCGTGTATACAGCCAGAGACAGTTGTGAACTGTATTTATTGCCACAGTAACCGTGTTCAGTTGTAGCGTGTATCCAGCCAAACTGGAACAATTGTGAATTGTATTTATGCCACGGTGATCGTGTTCAGTTGTAGCATGTATGCAGCCAGACTGGGACAATCTCTAGTCACTTAAAGTTTTGCACAGTTCTCAGTGTTGAGTGTTCAGTCATTGACCAGTGGCACACATACTGTTGAAGCCAAGTACAGTTGTGACACAGACTGTCTAAGCCATTGTGTGAGTACAGCACTTCAGATTAGTCTAGGAACATTTTTAGCACATCTCGGACGGGCGATTGGGTCATGTTGAAAGCACGCTGTTTCAGCTTAGTTCCATCACACTGTCTTAGCTCAATCCACTGGCATGTACAATCATAGGACAGCCGGCATAGTTAAGTCCTTTTGTAAGGACAGCCGGCATAGTTCAGTCCTTCTGTAAGGACAGCCGCCATATTTTAGTCATTCTCTAAGGACAGCCAGCATAGTTCAGTCCTTCTGTAAGGACAGCCGGCATAGTTCAGTCCTTCTGTAAAAGACAGCCGGCATAGTTCAGTCCTTTGTAAGGACAGCCGGCATAGGTCAGTCCTTCTGTAAAAGACAGCCGGCATAGTTCAGTCCTTCTGTAAAAGACAGCCGGCATAGTTCAGTCCTTTGCAAGGACAGCCGGCATAGTTCAGTCCTTCTGTAAAAGACAGCCGGCATAGTTCAGTCCTTTGCAAGGACAGCCGGCATAGTTCAGTCCTTCTGTAAAAGACAGCCGGCATAGTTCAGTCCTTTGCAAGGACAGCCGGCATAGTTCAGTCCTTCTGTAAGGACAGCCGGCGTAGTTCAGTCCTTCTGTAAGGAGAGCCGGCGTAGTTCAGTCCTTCTGTAAGGACAGCCGGCGTAGTTCAGTCCTTCTGTAAGTCTGGTTCTAGTACAGTTTCTCGGCCGTGTCAGTGCCAGGTCCAGACTTCCTACAGTGACAGTAATCATGGCTGGCTATAGTCCAGTCACAAACGTCATACAACTCACTGTCTCAGAACATTCACTGTTTCTGACCTTAGTCGCATAACAGCATCTAAGCCTCGCCCAACCCCAGTGCTGCAAGCTAGCCCAGTCACAGTGTCTAAACCAGCACAATCACAGTCGAGTTGCGCTGGCTAAACCAAGTACAGCCACGATGTCTGACTAAGTCCAGGTGACATAGCCACGTCATTTACAATGTCTGCTAAACTTTTTCTTGTCTTTTTTAATGTTGCGTCCAGCCAACAAGAAGGGTTGTATCAGGGCGAATTACAATGGCTAAACTTATTGTAATTACAATGTCTAAACTTAATGATCACAATACAAGGGTTAAATGCAGTGCAATACCAGTGTGTCTAAACAAAGATCAGTGCCTATAGCGTAGTCAACTCGTGATGGACAAGCCCAATACAATCACTACATCTACCTGGTTAGCAGTGGTTAGTTCACGGTGCTTAACGCGGTCAACCGTGCATAACCACACACACACACACACACACACACACACACACATATATATATATATATATGTGTGTGTGTGTGTGTGTGTGTGTGTGTGTGTGCTGGGTTAGACATAGAAATTTGTCCATACATATAATTATAATCCCATTATAGATAGACATATCTGCTTTAACTTATTCCCGGGATTCAGTATTATTTTACTCTGGCCCAGACATGTTTTTTTAACAAATGCCAGTTAAATGAAACTCTTGAAAAGCTGGGCTTAGCCCAGTTCAATGCCAACGTCTAGTTGTGTCTTTCACAAGCCATCAGCATTATGATCCCCTAATCCGCCAACACAGGCATGGTGTCGCATGGATGTAGTACCGTAATAATTAAAGTAGTCATTAACCCTTTCACTGCCATGCTTGGCGCGCCGTCACTCGCAAAAAGACGAGTAGAAGTGTAAAATCCGAAACCATTGACGCTTCTTCTTCTTCTTCTTTTTTTTTTTTTTTTTTTTTTGGCGGAAGGGGGGGGGGGGGGGGGGGGGGGGGGACGCCTTTGCATGAGCACGTGAAAGGATTTCTATCTAAATGCACAGTATTGAAAGTAGATTTGTTACTGGGCGATTCAGGCGGGGTTGTTAACTCCCTTGACTTTTGCCCGGCATCACTTAAGTCCCTTGGCTGCTTTTACTTCCGGTGCGTACTTTCTTCACAATGGCAGGCGGTGACAGTAATTTGTGAATTTTACACTGCCAACTTTAAAGGCATTTTTGGAGGCCCGTAGTCAGAATGTGTCTGGCACTAAGCAATAACTTGTTGCTCGTGCTATAGGATGCCCCAAAACGCATTTTTTTCTGCGAACTCGCGATCTTCTGGTCAGCCAAAAAACGACGCAAAGACACTTTTTTTCCACCCTCCATCCCCTTTCCATGGCAATTTTTGCAACTGCAACAGTATTGGCATTTGTACTGCTTCGCTATTATAGGTTCAACTTCCACTGTTATACACAGCGTGAAGCAACGCCTACTCAGAAATCGGCCCGGAAGTGCGTTGCGACCTCTTGCGACTTCTTGCGCGAAAGATTACAAAGCGCGTTCACTCTAGCAAACCAGCTTCACTGAATCGCCCAATAGGACCATCAAATATATTGTCTGCAGGCGTGTATGTGTGCAGTTTTCAGCCCGAAAATTGGACAGGATGTGGCAGTGATGGGGTTAAGCGCAAAACCGTGTCCGGAGGGACAATTCTAAGGGCGTGCACCGGTACAACGGTAGCTTTCTTCTTCCTGTGTAATTTGTGTTTGATCACGTAGAATGTATCCTGTAACGTTAGTAACGCACTCGGAAGAGCTCTTAGTCGTGTTTTTTTCTGTAAAACAATCATCTGCATAACGTTGACAAAATAATTGTACAGTTTTACATGCGTAACAGTTGGATACTCTTACGTGTACAGCAGTCTGATATGTTTATACTTGTGCAACAGTTTGATACGCTTATATGTGCAGGGGTTTGATATGTTTACATGTGCTGGAGTCTGATATGTTTACATGTGCTGGAGTTTGATATGTTTACATGTGCAGGAGTTTTATATGTTTTCATGTGCAGTGTTGTTCGTAGACACAATTCAATTGAGTTCAATTTGCTTGTTTGACCAAGCGGATTAGCTTTCGTTGTCAGCTTACGCCACAGGGATTTTAAAAATGAACCCATTGATCAGCAACAGATCCCTTTGAAGAAAGGCTTCAAATTTTGAACCCCCCCCCCCCCCCCCCCCCACACACACACACACATTCCTGGCAGTGCTACTGCAGTCTAAGGGAGGGAATTCGAACGAATCCAACAGTACAAGAAGGAAGAGTAATTCATCTTAGATGGATGGTGAACTGACATGGTGAAAAGTGGCGGTAAACGGGTACGACAAGGATTGATCTATTCTTGTGCTACTTGTTTATTAATCTGAGAATTCAACGAATGTAATCGACTAATTTATTTGCACCTACCACTGAAAGGTTGTACTTGAAAGATGTCTCTGTTCTGGACAGTCGACAACCAAAAGTTACTTTTTGCGAAAATAAAACGTGTGCTTCCAAAGAAAATAGACGGGTTTGTGAGGGTAAAAAGGCTGCTGTAAATTAATTCGTAATACTATTCAGGGTTACGACCATAGGCTGCTCATTCCGAAGCAGTTCTTCTTCTTCTTCTTCTTCTTCTCTCTCTCTCTCTCTCTCTCTCTCTCTCTCTCTCTCTCTCTCTCTCTCTCTCTCTCTCTCTCTCTCTCTCTCTCTCTCTCTCTCTCTCTCTCTCTCTCTCCTGTTTCGTTTTTCTTCTTTTTCTATTTTTTTCTCTCTCGTGGGCACATTCTGTTTCTCTGTTCTGTTTTTTTCTTCTTCAAATTACTCTACGGGAGTACCTGCTTTGGTAAATTAATAGTCGTTAAAGTCTGAGCGTGAATTTTAACATTTCTATGCCTTCGGCTGTGTGTACCTTAAGTCTTTAACTGTGGGGAATTTAGAGACCTTTTCCTCTACCCTCTGTACTGAGAGCCTTTTCCTCTACCTTCTGATCTGCATTGTGAGCCTTTTCTTCTACCCTCTGCATTGAGAGCCTTTTCCTCTACCTTCTGCATTGAGAGCCTTTTACTCTACCTTCTGCATTGAGAGCCTTTTCGTCTACCTTCTGATCTGCATTGAGAGCCTTTTCCTCTACCTTCTGATCTGCATTGAGAGCCTTTTCCTCTACCTTCTGCACTGACAGCCTTTTCCTCTACCTTCTGATCTGCACTGAGAGCCTTTTCCTCTACCTTCTGCACTGAGAGCCTTTTCCTCTACCGTCAACACTGAGAGCCTTTTTCTCTACCTTCTGCACTAAGAGCCTTTTCCTCTACCTTCTGCACTGAAAGCCTTTTCTTCTACCTTCTGATCTGCACTGAGAGCCTTTTCCTCTACCTTCTGCACTGACAGCCTTTTCCTCTACCTTCTGCACTGAGAGCCTTCTCCTCTACCTTATGATCTGCATTGAGAGCCTTTTCCTCTACCTTCTGCATTGAGAGCCTTTTACTCTACCTTCTGCATTGAGAGCCTCTTCGTCTACCTTCTGATCTGCATTGAGAGCCTTTTCCTCTACCTTCTGCACTGACAGCCTTTTCCTCTACCTTCTGCACTGAGAGCTTTTTCCTCTACCTTCTGCACTGAGAGCCTTTTCCTCTACCGTCTACACTGAGAGCCTTTTCCTCTACCGTCTACACTGAGAGCCTTTTCCTCTACCTTCTGCACTGAGAGCCTTTTCCTCTACCTTCTGATCTGCATTGAGAGCCTTTTCCTCTACCTTCTGCACTGAGAGCCTTTTCCTCTACCTTCTGATCTGCATTGAGAGCCTTTTCCTCTACCTTCTGCACTGAGAACCTTTTCCTCTACCTTCTGATCTGCATTGAGAGCCTTTTCGTCTACCTTCTGCATTGAGAGCCTTTTCCTCTACCTTCTGCATTGAGAGCCTTTTCTTCTACCTTCTGCATTGAGAGCCTTTTCCTCTACCTTCTGCATTTTGTGCCTATGCCTCTGGTATGCCTGAAGGCGTGGCGTGAGTTGTGAATGAAAGGTTGACCCGTTGGGAACAAGAGAGAAAGGTTCACTTTGCTCCATTGTGTCAGGTGGATGGCATCATACACTTCACCCATTCTCCGCGCCAGTTTGATCCCCATCCAAACCCACACCAGCTCTCGTACATTTTGCGCAGATACGGTCTTAATGTTCACACATATGACGCCATTTTCCCACTTCTTCTTTGTAGCCGTTACTGTTAACAGACCCGCACGCGGTTTGAAGACACGTGACAAAGCCATATACGGTCTGAAGACACGTGGCTAAGCCATATACGGTTTGAAGACACGTGACAAAGCCATATACGGTTTGAAGACACGTGGCAAAGCCATATACGGTTTGAAGACACGTGACTAAGCCATATACGGTTTGAAGACACGTGACTAAGCCATATACGGTTTGAAGACACGTGACTAAGCCATATACGGTTTGAAGACACATGACAAAGCCATATACGGTCTGAAGACACGTGACTAAGCCATATACGGTCTGAAGACACGTGACAAAGCCATATACGGTCTGACGACACGTGACTAAGCCATATACGGTTTGAAGACACGTGACTAAGCCATATACGGTCTGAAGACACGTGACAAAGCCATATACGGTCTGAAGACACGTGACTAAACCATATACGGTCTGAAGACACGTGACTAAGCCATATACGGTTTGAAGACACGTGACAAAGCCATATACGGTCTGAAGACACGTGACTAAGCCATATATACGGTCTGACGACACGTAACTAAGCCATACACGGTTTGAAGACACGTGACCAAGCCATATACGGCTTAAAGACATAACAGATCCACACGTGTTTGAACACACATAATTTAGAGGCACATTTTGCCTGCGGCAGTGTGTACAAATCCAGCACTCACAAATACATGAGGTTTCGTTGTCTTCATTTCAGTGTGAAAAACCACACACTGCTCTGAGTTAACCCGTCAGTCAGCCCCACTGAAAACCTTGTCAGTATGCATACTGCCTGTAAACGAAATGAAATGTTGGACGTTACTCCACTGAAAACCCTGTCAGTATGCATACTGCCTGTAAACGAAATGAAATGTTGGACGTTATTCCACTGAAAACCCTGTCAGTATGCATACTGCCTGTAAACGAAATGAAATGCCGGACGTTATTCCACTGAAAACCCTGTCAGTATGCATACTGCCTGTAAACGAAATGAAATGCCGGACGTTATTCCACTGAAAACCCTGTCAGTATGCATACTGCCTGTAAACGAAATGAAATGTTGGACGTTATTCCTTTTTCCTGAGGACCGATGAACACAGGACCCCGCCACGAGAAGGTAGTCATTCGTACACACTGATGATACACGAACAAAAATGTCAGTGATATGATCTACTATGGCTATTGATTACTAGTGATGTGATCTACTATGGCTATTGATTACTGGTGATATGATCTACTGTGGCTAATGATTACTAGTGATATGATCTACTGTGGGTATTGATTACCAGTGATATGATCTACTGTGGGTATTGATTATTAGTGATATGATCTACTGTGGGTATTGATTACTAGTGATGTGATCTACTATGGCTATTGATTACTGGTGATATGATCTACTGTGGCTAATGATTACTAGTGATATGATCTACAGTGGGTATTGATTATTAGTGATATGATCTACTGTGGGTATTGATTACCAGTGATATGATCTACTATGGCTTTTGATTACCAGTGATATGATCTACTATGGCTATTGATTACCAGTGATATGATCTACAGTGGGTATTGATTACCAGTGATATGATCTACTGTGGGTATTGATTACTACTGATATGATCTACTGTGGGTATTCAGATTACTATATCTGTACAGGAATCTTCCAGTGTTACGGTACGACCAGTAAGCACCGCTATGGGTATGATTCATTGGGCAAGAACAAATCTTTCAGTAATAATATGCTGAGACTAAAACAACATGTTGTACTACACGATTTGCTATATACATTACACTCTTCTTTTTTCCTGCACCATATTTCCTCTAATTATCTGTTGCACTTTGATTTATCACGAATTACACATAAACATCGAATTTTGTGTGCGCTAGAAGGGTAAAATAAAGTCAGTTTAATCTGAATCGTTTGTTGCTGTTCTTTACGGATGCGAACTTGCTTGTGTTAGCCATTGTTGCTGTTCTTTACGGATGCGAACTTGCTTGTGTTAGCCATTGTTGCTGTTCTTTACGGATGCGAACTTGCTTGTGTTAGCCATTGTTGCTGTTCTTTACGGATGCGAACTTGCTTGTGTTAGCCACTGTTGCTGTTCTTTACGAATGTGAAGGTGAGTGGACCTGAAAGATACAAACGCGAAAGGGATAAACTCCGGGCAGTGGGCGAAGCATCGTGGCTATATTCTGACCTGTTCCGGGCTTCAAAGGGAGAAAATTAATTTGTCGGCTCTGGGTTCTTTAACGGAGGAGGAACCTTAATTTCTGCGTCCGCAGTATTCCGCTGCCGGACGGTCTGGGATAACACAAAATGAATGGGCTGTTTGCAGGATTTCGTCCGCCCTCAAGGTCGGCTTAATTGTTTTATTGAATCTTTTTGAATTAGCCTTTTGAACCGGAAGTGTTTGGAGATGAACACACGGCGTCCATTGATACGGACGACCCTCGCCTTGTGCTTAATCTTTTGGACTTCTTTGTTAACGTCCTGCCCATGGACAGGTGCAGAGCATGTACAGATTGTATAAACGTGTACGAGGGAGATTTTCTAGCTAGCATAGTCAACCAATCCTAACAGAATTAAGACATACTCAGGTGCCAGTCCTAGGTGCAAAGTATGTTCAGGTTGTATAAAGACGTACGAGAGAGATTTTATAGTTAGCACAGTCAACCAATCCTGACAGAATTAAGACATATTCAGGTGCCAATCCTAACGTTTAAGCCTCAAGATATGAATTCAGGATTGTATCAGAGATCCGTACCAAAAGACCCTCAGAGTTCATGTGTCTATAAATTAGCTACTTAGTCATCCTATGCCTAACAGAATTAAGACCTACTCAGATGACCTATCTAACAACAGAATTAAGACCTACTCAGACTGTATCCTATGCTAATACGAACAGAATTAAGACCTACTCAGACTGTATCCTATGCCAATACTAACAGAATTAAGACCTACTCTGTATCCTTTGCCAATATTAACAGAATTAAAACCTACTCTGTATCCTATGCCAGTACTAACAGAATTAAGACCTACCCTGTATCCTCTGCCAATACTGACTGAATTAAG
This sequence comes from Alviniconcha marisindica, assembly GCA_018857735.1. Taxonomy (NCBI): domain Eukaryota; kingdom Metazoa; phylum Mollusca; class Gastropoda; family Provannidae; genus Alviniconcha; species Alviniconcha marisindica. The sequence goes on along the minus strand of JABMCL010003776.1, from coordinate 145,049 downwards.
ACCTACCCTGCATCCTATGCCAATACTAACAGAATTAATACCTACCCTG
>JABMCL010003776.1:137500-142500 GCA_018857735.1 Alviniconcha marisindica | reverse complement strand
AGACACTCAGGTACAGGTAGACACGGTGACGCCGAGTGGACAGACTGACAGACAGTCAGGTACAGGTAGACACGGTGACGCCGAGTGGACAGACTGACAGACAGGCCCGAGAGAGAGGAAAGGGTGAAGGAGCACACACTTACCTCTTCATTGTGACGTCAAGGGGTGTCAGCGACTGCGGTGATGTGGTAATCCCAACCAGAAACAATCTCCGAATATCAGCGACCCAGGTAAATGACAATATCCAACCAGAAACAGTCTCCGAATATCAGCGACCCAGGTAAATGGCAATATCCAACCAGAAACAGTCTCCAGATATCAGCGACTCAGGTAAATGGCAATATCCAACCAGAAACCGTCTCCAGATATCAGCGACTCAGGTAAATGGCAATATCCAACCAGAAACCGTCTCCGAATATCAGCGACCCAGGTAAATGGGTAAATCCAACCAGACAAAGAGTGATTCTGAACCACAGTACCGTTCACTTACTGCCAAACTAAACTGGCACTCTCATCGTACCGTGCTACTCATCGCTGAATCACCCATGTCAAGTCCTTCATAAACTGGACACTTTCACCGGGCTGAGCTAGTCACCGCTGAATCACCCTAGTCAAGTCCTTCATAAACTGGACACTTTCATCGGACTCAGCTACTGTCACTGCTGAATCATCCAAGTCAAGTCCTCCATAAATATGTACACTTTCATCAGTTTCAACTACCCACCGGTGTCACCACATCTTGCTTTACGTCCACAGAGATGAGTCGTAGGACTATCAGGGACAGGGAGCCCAGGACGGCCACCTCGACTTTTACACAGCTCCTGAACTCGGGCTGCACCCCACCAGACAAGTCCTTTAGAAACTGTGCTACTCACTGCTGCACCACGTTTCAATGTTGCTTTACGTCCACAGAAACCATAAGGCTTACAGGGGACGGGAGAGGCTGCAAAGGGCCACCCAAGCCAGGTCCTTTATTAACTGTGCTATTCACCGCTGCACCACCCTAGCCAGGTCCTTTGTTAACTGTGCTACTCACTGCTGCACCACGTTTCAATGTTGCTTTACGTCCACAGAAACCATAAGGCTTACAAGGGACGGGAGAGGCTGCAAAGGGCCACCCAAGCCAGGTCTTTTGTTAACTGTGCTACTCACCGCTGCACCACCCTAGCCAAGCGCTTTATAATCCGTGGACGCAGAACTGCACCACCAGTCAATGCTGGGTGTGATGGGAAGACAGAGTGCACAATTGCTGGGTGTGATGGGAAGACACAGCGTGCACAAGCTGGGTGTGATGGGAAGACACAGTGTGCACAAGCTGGGTGTGATGGGAAGACTCAGTGTGCACACGCTGGGTGTGAAGAGAAGACACAGTGGGCACACGCTGGGTGTGAAGGGAAGACACAGTGTGCACACGCTGGGTGTGAAGGGAAGACTCAGTGCGCACAACGAAAACACAGCAGACGAGGAAGGAAGTGCTTCTGATTCCCAGTTACACAGCGGCCAAAGCTGGGTGTGAAAGGAAAACACAGTAGACAAGGAAGTGTTTCTACTTCCCAGTCACACAGCCGGGTGTGAAAGGAAGACACAGTAGACGAGGACGTGAAAGTATTTTTACTTCCCAATCACACATCGGGGTGTGAAAAGCTGACACAGTAGACGAGGAAGTGTTTCTACTTCCCAGTCACACAGCGGTCAGAGCTGGGTGTGAAAGGAAGACAGAGTAGATCAGGAAGCGTTTCTACTTCCCAGTCACAGAGCGGTCAGAGCCGGCTGTTAAAGGAAAACAGTAGACGACGAAGGAAGTGTTTCTTCTTCCCAGTCTCACAACGGTCGAAGCTGGGTGTGAAAGGAAGACACAGTAGACGAGGAAGGAAGCGTAAGTTTCTACTTCCCAGTCACACACAGAGCGGTCAGAGACGGGTGTGAAAGGAAGTCACAGCAGACGAGGAAGTGTTTCTAACTTCCCAGTCACACACAGAGCGGTCAGAGACGGGTGTGAAAAGAAATCACAGCAGACGAGGAAGTGTTTCTAACTTCCCAGTTGAATCTCGGTTGTAAGGCGACTTCCTCACTGGAACCATGCCCGACCAGCACAGCCCAGCTTCTACCAACAGTCTCCAGCTGCTTTGGCAAGCTCCGTCAGTGGCGGGCTGTAACGGTCGGTAAAAACTCCCGCTTCTGTTTGTTGCACAGGCAGCACCGGACTGACAATCTCTGCCGCTGCAGCAGTGAGTTCCGCCGCGACGGCCTCCGACCCCGTCCAGTCTTTACGGCCGACGGCAGAAGTGACCAGCGAGAGCAGTTAGGGCTTACTCACTCAGTCAGTGTGGCGGTCAGACGATGCGATGACTACCTGGCTGTGTGTGCCGCCGCCCACAACTGAAATGAACGCCGTTCACCGACACTCCCGTCACAGGCACGGCACGTGCTTCACGCTTCGCTTCCGGCCCGTCCCACAACTTCACTCATGCACGACGTTCGCTGCCGTCGACTCGTGCATGTCGGACAGACGGCTGAATAAGAACACCGTGCCTGCTCGCAGTCCCACAAGACGGCACTGGAGTGGTGGAGGTATCGCAGTCAGCGGTGCCAAGCTGTCTAATGGCTTGTAGCGGTGCTGTTTTCCAAAACAGACACCCGAGAGCGAGTTTTCCGTCTGCTGATGGCGGATGAATAAATTCCTCTTGCTTAGTAGGGTAGCGGGGGCAATGTAGTTTAGGGAGCGGCAGCGATGTGTTTAGGGGAGAGCGGGCCTGGGCCAGCGCTGCAGTCAGGAAGGCAAGCGAGCCGCCGCGGGAAGCCGGCAGCCCCCGTTCATCAGCTCACGGCCCTCAGAGCTGTACTCACTCCGCCACACTCGGCAGCCCCCGTTCATCAGCTCACGGCCCTCAGAGCTGTACTCACTCCGCCACACTCGGCAGCTTGGCGCTGATCAGCAGCACGGCGCCCGATCTTGTCTTCGTTTTCACAGACCCGTTGTCATGACTGCCGCAGAACTGCCGTGCCGTTGTTCGGGGTTCCAGACTGACTACACACAGAATTCGGCCCCCTTCGGCAGCCGGCTTTCACTGCTCCCGCGGAGTGGCAATGCTTCGCTGATTCGCCTCGGCTCCAGAGGACCACTAGCCGTCTGCAGGTGTCCGGAATCAGGGCGCGTTTACCTGCGTAGTCCAGTGCAGTGAAGCCGTCCGACTCGCATCCGCTGAGTAAGCTTCTAGCATATCCAGTTCAAAGGGAGAGGCCTGTGCGGAGAGGCTATGGCAAAGAGAGGCTATGGCAAATATAGTCTGTGACAAAGAGAGGCTATGACAAAGGCTGTACCAAGAGAGGCTGTGGCAAAGAGAGGCTGTGGCAAAGAGAGGCTGTGGCAAAGAGAGGCTATGGCAAATATAGTCTGTGGCAAAGAGAGGCTATGACAAAGGCTGTACCAAGAGAGGCTATGGCAAAGAGAGGCTATGGCAAAGAGAGGCTGTGGCAAAGAGAGGCTATGGCAAAGAGAGGCTGTGGCAAAGAGATGCTCAGTTTGACAAAGAGAGGCTGTGACAAAGAGAGGCTATGACAAAGAGAGACTTTGTCAAAGAAAAGCTATGACAAAGCGAGGCTGTGGCAAAGAGAGGCCGCTATGACAAAGCGAGGCTATGGCAAAGAGAGGCCGCTATGACAAAGCGAGGCTATGGCAAAGAGAGGCCGCTATGACAAAGCGAGGCTATATCTGCGATTGAAGGCCCGCTACTGATGGGAGCTTGCTTACAGCGGTCTGGCTTCGTTCCATGCATACAGCTTACTTCTGTCTGCTCTGTGCCCCACGCCAGAACGGAACAACGTGGGCATCAACAGATAGCAATCAGGAGTAAACACCGCTCGTGATACGCTGTGCACAGCAAACCGGCACCAGCCACTCGGCAGCTGCTGGCGTGAACACTATTCCCGTGCTATGCCACTAGCCACTGAACACTATTAGGCTTGTGCTATACCGCTAGCCACTGAAAACTATTCCTGTGTTGCACCATCAGCCTTTGAACACTGTTCCTGTGCTATACCACTAGCCTTTGAACACTGTTCCTGTGCTATACCACTAGCCTTTGAACACTGTTCCTGTGCTATACCACTAGCCTTTGAACACTGTTCCTGTGCTATACCACTAGCCTTTGAACACTGTTCCTGTGCTATACCACTGCTATACCACTAGCCACTGAACACTATTCCTGTGCTGTACCACTAGCCACTGAACACTATTCCTGTACCACTAGCCACTGAACACATTTCCTGGGCTATGCCACTAGCCACTGAACACTATTCCTGTGCTGCATCATCAGCATTTGAACACTATTCCTGTGCTATACCACTAGCCGTTGAACACAATTCCTGTGCTGTACCACTAGCCACTGAACACTATTCCTGTACCACTAGCCACTGAACACATTTCCTGGGCTATGCCACTAGCCACTGAACACTATTCCTGTGCTGCACCATCAGCCTTTGAACACTATTCCTGTGCTATACCACTAGCCGTTGAACACTGTTCCTGTGCTATACCACTAGCCTTTGAACACTGTTCCTGTGCTATACCACTAGCCGTTGAACACTATTCCTGCGCTATACCACTAGCCGTTGAACACAATTCCTGTGCTATGCCACTAGCCGTTGAACACAATTCCTGTGCTATACCACTAGCCGTTGAACACTGTTCCTGTGCTATACCACTAGCCTTTGAACACTGTTCCTGTGCTATACCACTAGCCGTTGAACACTGTTCCTGTGCTATACCACTAGCCTTTGAACACTGTTCCTGTGCTATACCACTAGCCGCTGAACACTATTCCTGTGCTATACCACTAGCCGTTGAACACAATTCCTGTGCTATGCCACTAGCCACTGAACAGGCTATTCCTGTGCTATACCACTAGCCACTGAACACTATTCCTGTGCTATACCACTAGCCGTTGAACACTATTCCTGCGCTATACCACTAGCCGTTGAACACAATTCCTGCGCTATAC
>JABMCL010003776.1:127500-132500 GCA_018857735.1 Alviniconcha marisindica | reverse complement strand
AGAGAGAAGGAGAGAGAGAGAGAGAGAGAGAGAAGGTGACATGCCTGCGCATGACCACTTACGCCGTATCAACTTAATTGTTGTAATTATGTACTTTTGACGGAAGTAAGCCATTGGAAGCCGAGTGAAAGGCCGCACATACATACTGTTATGCGTGCATAATTACTAATCATATCAAGATAATTACTAACTATGTGCTTTTGACGCAAGTAAGCCGTTAACTGCGAATCAGAAGACAAAATTATTAATTATGTGCACATATCAAGACATAATCGTAATTATGTGCACCTAATTAGTAATTTTGTCTTTTGACTCTAGTAAGCGGCCATAAAAGAGAGCGCAAACGAGGCTAGCGCGTCGACCAGTAGCTCTCGGCGTGAACACGTAAACGGTGCAAGGCAATACGTGTGTGCCGTGCCACCAGTTAGCCGGGCGTGACGTCTGGCTGCTGGTATGGCTAACGTTTGGCTCAAACTCCAAGCACTGGTTTACGACATCCTTCCTTCAACCACTGCCGTAGTTAGTTACGTCATAAGGTCCTGAAAACTGTCAGCTAACGAGCAGTGTTTTGGTTGGTGTTCAAACAGTAGTAAGTTTGTTTACAAACAATTCAAATAAAACAAGGCGTGTCATTTATAGACGCCAACAAAGTTTACACCAGCACAAATAAAACCACAATCGTTTGAATCGACACGGAACTCTCTTTTTTCTTTTTTTCTTTTTTAACGCGGGGTGGATGCGTCTCATGTTTACGTGGGTGCTTAGGCGCTAGGCTGCTTCTACAGTCATAGTACCCAAACCCGGGTTTCGGAGGGCCGCTGACCCAAACTCCAAGCACTGGTTTACGACATCCTTCCTTCAACCACTGCCGTATTTAGTTACGATATAGGGTCCAGAAAACTGTCAGCTAACGAGCAGTTTTTTGTTGGTGCTCAAACAGTAGTAGGTTTCTACAAACAACTCAAATAAAACAAGGCGTGTCATTTATAGCCGCCAACAAAGTTTACACCAGCACAAATAAAACCACAATCGTTTGAATCGAGACGGAACTCTTTTTTTACCCGGGGTGGATGCGTCTCATGTTTACGTGCGTGCTTGGGCGCTAGGTTGCTTCTACAGTCATATTAGTACCCGAACCTTTCGCAGGGCGCTGACCGCGTCGGTGGACAGCTGCGTGGAGATAAAGAGTGCCCCTTCAATGGAGGAAGATGCCGGAAAGCGATGGTCGGAGTGTGGGTTTAGCTCCCACTTCGAGCATCGCTTTCCGGCACCTTCCTCCAAACTCTGCCAGATTTAGCTACGCCACTGAAGGGGCACTCTTTATCTCCGCGCATCTGTCCAGCGACGCGGTCAGCGCCCTCCGAAAGGTTTGGGTACTTTGTCCATTATTATTATTATTACTAATATGACTGTAGAAGCAACCTAGCGCCCAAGTACGCACGTAACTTCATGAGGCGCATCCACCCCGTGTAAAAAAAAACAGAGTTCCGTCTCGATTCAGACGATTTTGGCTTTATTTGAGTTGGCGTAAACAACATGGTCATTTATAAAACAAACGTCTGATAAAATTTGAGTTGTTTGTAACAAATGTACTACTGTTTGAGTACCAACGAAAAACCGCTCGTTAGCTGACAGTTTTCTGGACCCTGTGGCGTAACTAAATACGGCAGTAGTTGAAGGAAGGATGTTAGATTGGACTGCCAATGCGTAGATCTTTCGGTGGGTGAGGTGGGTGTGGGAGGTGGGTGGGTGGGTGGGGGGCGTGGGGGCATTTTTGGACGGGTATGAATCTGAGCTACTACGAGCCCTGTAGCTGGTCAGGGTCAACTGGCAATGACTGACCAACCAGTGAGCCGCTGGGTGAACAGTTGTGCATGGTTAATTACGTAAGTAAATAAACATGGTGCTTAACGTCCACAGAAACCATGAGGCTTATTAGGGACGGGGAGAAGGGGGGAAGGGGGTATGGATGTGGGGGGAGAGGGGAATCATGAACCTATCGCTGCACTGTCACCACCAGAATGACGTCTGCATTAAGGTGGGCAGCGATGAGAGCCATTTTAACGTTTCATAATTGTGGGCGACAAAGTGACAAGACAGTGTCCACAGACCACAACTTTTGAAGAGAAAGGAGAGCCGAAGCAGATTCGAACCAAGGTCTTTCTGCTTACCAGCCTAAAGCCCGTTCTTAACTGGGCGAATGTTTGTTCGCCGAACATACTTCGAACAGTTCGACGAACTATGACTGATTCGTTTCTTAATTGAACTTTTAGTTCGCCGAACATGGTTCGGACAGTTCGAAGAATTTACTTGTTCTCAACTGGCTTGTAATGAGACGCAAGCTTCGGCCCGAACTTGCGGCAGACGCGAAGCAGACAGCATGATCGAAAATGTAGGCTAAAGTCGAGCCAAGTCAAGTCAATATACTTTAATCATCCCTCACAGGGTAATTCAACGAACTACGATCTCATTCTGGGTCTCCAAGACAAGGCTGCGCCTCCCACAAGTCAACAAATAAACAAATTCCCTCTGAAGCGAGTGAAGAACCTAGCGACACCGTCATCCATTTTATTTTTTTTTTTCTTCACAGGAGAGCTCTGCTCTCAGCCAATCAGAGGCAATGTTCGTCGAATAGGGCGGATGTTCCCAGAACATGTTGAGCGAAGCTTTTTGGACCCCGAATATAGCTTCGACGAATACTTCCAACTAGGTTCGCGAAGTAAAGTTCGCCCGGCAATTAAGAACCAACTAGGTTCGCCGAATACTTCCAAATAGGTTCGCGAAACAAACATTCGCCCAATTAAGAACGGGCTAAACAGCTTACCGCTAGGCCAAACCGGCTGACGGTTAATTACGCTGTAGTTTGGCTTGAAAGGAAAGGAGGGTTTACTGAAGTTCTTGATGTCCTTCTGTTGCCACTGTGTCAGTCAGCCGGCCCGTGACTTGCCGGCCCGTGACTTGCCGGCCCGTGACTTGCCGGCCAGCAGAAAGGGACACCACCTGCTCAGCTTGCCTCATCTGCAAAGCTCCTAAATCTGCCCACATCACTCCTTTACTTTACGATCTCCACTGGCTACCAATCGGCAGCCGGATTCAATACAAAATATCTCTCATCTGCTTCCACGTTGTCTCTGGTACAGCTCCTCCATACCTCTCCGAGTTGCTGCATCTCTACACTCCTTCTCGCTCTCTTCGCTCTGCCTCAGAGGATTTCCGTGTTCTTAGGACGGGCAGAAGGACCCTGGGGGATCGATCTTTCAATACATCGGACCTGTGATCTGGAACTCTCTTCCTCTCTCTGTCACCGTTCGTCTTCGCTGTCTTTTTTTAAAGTCAAAACTGAAAACCCATCTCTTCTCTTCTGCGTACTGATCTGTCATTTTCTTCTCATTGTACCAACCCATCACCAGTAGTGCATGTATTTGTAGTGTGTGTTGTGTGTGTGTTGTGTTGTGTGTGTGTGTGTGTGTGTGTGTGGTGTGTGTGTGTGTGTGTGTGTGTGTGTGTGTGTGTGTGTGGGGGTGTGTGTGTGTGTGTGTGTGTGTGTGTGTGGTGTGTGTGTGTGTGTGGTGTGTGTTGTGTGTGTGTGTGTGTGTGTGTGTGTGTGTGTGTGTGTGTGTGTGTGTGTGTGTGTGTGTGTGTGTGTGTGTGTGTTGTGTAGTGGTGGTGTGTGTGTGTGTTGTGTGTGTTGTTTGTGTGTGTGGTGTGTGTGTGTGTGTGTGTGTGTGTCATGTGTGTGTGTGTGTGTAGTATGTTATTTATATATATATATGTTTGTGTGTGTGTGTGTGTGTGTGTGTGTGTGTGTGTGTGTGTGTGTGTGTGTGTGTGTGTGTGGTGTGTGTGTGTGTGTATGTGTGTGCGTGTGTGTGTGTGTGTGTGTGTGTGTGTGTGTGTGTGTGTGTGTGTGTGTGTGTGTGTGTGTGTGTGTGTGTGTGTGTGTTGTGTGTGTGTGTGTGTTGTGTGTGTGTGTGTCGTGAGTTGTGTGTGTGTGTGTGTGTGTGTGTGTGTGTGTTGTTGTGTGTGTGTGTGTGTGTGTGTGTGTGTGTGTGTGTGTGTGTGTGTGTGTGTGTGTTGTGTGTGGTGTGTGTGTGTGTGTGTGTGTGGTGTGTGTGTGTGTGTGTGTGATGAAATGAGCGTATCCTTATATCTTTGTAAGCGCTCTGGGCTCTCACGGGATGGGACGCCATAAACAATCCATTATTATTATTATTATTATTATTATTAGTAGTAGTAGTAGTAGTAGTAGTAGTAGTAGTAGTAGTAGTATAAAAGAGGCGAACTAGAGTTGTGTAAGACACCCCATGGAGTTGACAGATGTCCGCTCTGTAGACAGACGTAGCGCGTGCTCTGGTAGTTGGCCGCCTTTTGCAGGAGTAAAATTTACTCATTTAATAAGTAAGCTGGTGTTTTACGCACAGTCCTGAAGTACGGTTATGTCAGGGCCAGTCTCTCGCTGAAGGCAGGAACACCTGGATGCGCGTCTCTCTACCACACGTGCCGTCTTGTTAGCATGGTTTCTGGAATTGCTTCTCATTGGAATATAGGAAATTTGGCGTCAGTGTACCAGTGTCAAATTTGTCATCGGCCAAAGCAACAAAAACAAACTTAAAGTAAGATCCAAACACATAAAAGTTTGTTTTGTTTTTAAAGAAGTTTAAAATCTAACAACAACAACAACAACAATTATGACGATACACGTATATTAAACAAGCGTTCTTTCGCACCTGTCATGCATTGGGGTCTTGTTTTAGAACGCTAGGAGTCATCCTTGTCAGTTTTAGATTTGGTTCTTTAAACTCAAAGTAATTTTAGTTCAGTTCAGTTCAGTTCAGTTCAGTTCAAGATGGTATCTATGCGCTCGGAAAAGCACACCCCATCTCTCAGAAGTTTCCCCAGCGTTGCCTCTGAAACGGTTCCAGTGTTCGTCTGATCGACGATGGCCCTCTCTCGTCCTTTCAAGGAATACCGTCTAGCGCCTCCTCTTTCCTCGCCTCTCT
>JABMCL010003776.1:75000-120000 GCA_018857735.1 Alviniconcha marisindica | reverse complement strand
CCGTGTTAAATAAGCGTTCATTTGAACCTTTTTGTGTTTGGATCTCCCTTTGCAAAGTTAGATCATCAAACACACTCGCATCTTTTACATTATCTTTCAAATCTTACCTCTTCAAGCTACTGTGTGTGTGTGTGTGTGTGTGTGTGTGTGTGTGTGTGTGTGTGTGTGTGTGTGTGTGTGTGTGTGTGTGTGAACGCGTGCGTACGTGAGTGCGTGCGTGTGTGTATGAGTGTGTGTGTTGTGTGTGTGTGTGTGTGTGTGTGTGTGTGTGTGTGTGTGTGTGTGTGTGTGTGTGTGTGTGTGTGTGTGTGTGTGTGTGTGTTTGTGTGCACGCGTGCGTGCGTACGCGAATGTGTGCGTGCGTGTATGTGCATGCGAACGTGCGTGCGTGCGTGCGTGCGTGCGTGCGTGCGTGTCTGTTGTGTGTGTGTGTGTGTGTGTGTGTGTGTGTGTGTGGTGTGTGTGTGTGTGTGGTGTGTGTGTGTGGTGTGTGTGTGTGTGTGGGGTGTGTGTGTGTGTGTGTGTGTGTGTGTGTGTGTGTGTGTGTGGTGTGCGTGTGCCGACTTGTGTGTGTGTGGCGTTGTGTTGTGTGTGTGTGTGTGTGTTCTGTTTGTGTTGCATGGTGTGTGTGTGTCCGTTGTGGTGTGTGTGCTGTGTGTGTCCGTGTGTGTGTGTAGTGTGTGTGTGTGGTGTGTGTAGTGTGTGTGGTTGTGTGTGTGTGTGTGTGTGTGTGAAATGTATGCTGCACGAACGCGCTCGCGCGAACTCGTTTTGACTGTCTTTCAGTTCTTTTGCTTTGCAATGGGCTGTGTGGTCCAGTTTGGAGAAACAGTAGGTAAAAAGGTACACCGGTATTACTCAAATTTCGCTGTCACTGCGATCACTTCTAACTCTGCCTGACGCTTGTCTTGACAAGGCTGCCAATGATGTTGTTCCCCACCGACCACCATACCGACCACACACCGACCACCGTACCGACCACACACCGACCACCGTACGGCCACCATACCGACCACACACAGACCACCATACCGACCACACACCGACCACCATCCCCCCCGACCACCATACCGACCACGCACTGACCACCATACCGACCACACACCGACCACCATACGACCACACACCGACCACCATACCGACCACACACCGACCACCGATACCGACCACACACCGACCACCTACCGACCACATACCGACCACTACCGACCTGAGTCACACGACCACATACCGACCACAACCGACCACCTACCGACCACCTAGCTGACCACCATCGACCACATACCGACCACATACCGACCCATACCGACCACAACCGACCACCTACGCGACCACATACCGTACCATACCGACCACTCATCCGACTACATACCGACCACATACGACCGCCATCCGACCATCAACGACCACCATACCGACCACACACCGATACTCATACACGACCACCATACCGACTACAACCGACCACATACCGACCACCGTACCGACACAACGACCACCATACCGACCACACACCGACCACCATACCGACCACAACCGACCACCACCGACCACCATACGACACACCGACCGACACAACCGACCACATACCGACCACACACCGACCACCATACCGACCACAACCGACCACACACCGACCACCATACCGACCACACACCGACCACCATACCGACCACACACCGAACCACCATACCGACCACCACCGACCACCATACCGACCACACACCGACCACCAACGACCACAACCGACCACACACCGACCACCATACCGACCACACACCGACCACCATACCGACCACACACCGACCACCACCACCGACCACACACCGACCACCATACCGACCACACACCGACCACCATACCGACCACACACCGACCACCATACCGACCACACATACCGACCACACACCGACCACCATACCGACCACACACCGACCACCATACCGACCACACACCGACCACAACCGACCACCATACCGAACCACACACCCGACCACCATACCGACCACACACACCGACCACCATACCGACCACACACCGACCACACACCGACCACCATACCGACACACACCGACCACCATACCGACCACACACCGACCACACAACCGACCACCATACCGACCACCACGACACCGACCACCATACCGACCACACACCGACCACCATACCGACCACCACCGACACACACCGACCACCATACCGACACACACCGACCACCATACCGACCACAACCAACACGACCACCACGACCACCACACTACCGACCACCATACCGACCACACACCGACCACCACACCGAACACACACGACATACCGACCACACACCGACCCCATACCGACCACCACCGACCACATACCGACACACACACCCGACCACCATACCGACACACACGACCCATACCACACACACCGACCACCATACCGACACACACCGACCACCATACCGACCACCATACCGACCACCACCGACCACCATACCGACCACACACGACCCCAACGACACACACGACCACCATACCGACAACAACCACACATCCGACCACACAACCGACCACACACCGACCACCATACCGACCACACACCGACCACATACCGACCACCATACCGACCACCACCGACACCATACCGACACACACCGACCACCATACCGACCACACACCGACCACCATACCGACCACACAACCGACCACCATACCGACCACAACCGACACACACACCGACCACCATACCGACCACACACCGACCACCATCCGAACCAACCACACCGACCACCATACCGACCACACATACCGACCACACACCGACCACCATACCGACACACACACCGACCACCATACCGACCACCATACCGACACACACACCACACCGACCACCATACCGACCACACACCGACCACCATACCGACACCACGACCACCATACCGACCACACACCGACCACCATACCGACCACACACCGACCACCATCACCGACCACCATACCGACCACACACCGACCACCATACCGACCACACACCGACCACCATACCGACCACCACCACCGACCACCATACCGACCACACACCGACCACCATACCGACCACACACCGACCACCATACCGACCACACACCGACCACCATACCGACCACACACCGACCACACCGACCACCATACCGACCACCATACCGACCACACACCGACCACCATACCGACCACCATACTGCCCCGCTCGCCCTCGGAGACCCCTTGGCGGTTGTCAACAAATCAGTCCGAAGACCGCAGATAAAGTTAGCTGATCTCAGACTGACCTTTCCACATTTTTATTTTTTTAACAAACGGACTTGACATTGGAGTTATCAGCAGTGAAGTGGGTGCTTCTGTCCCTTTAGCCTAAATAACACTAACACGAGGTCGGCTGGAATCCTTGTCACAGTCGAGGTCACGTTACTAGATATGATTGCAGGTCGACAAGAGAGATTGAGCAGACTCGGGCGGCGTGTGTGTGTGTGTCGTGTGTGTGTGTGCGCGCGGGCGTGTCGTGTGCGTGCGTGTGTGTGTGTAGTGTGTGTGCGCGGGCGTGCGTGTCCGCGTGTGCGTGTGTGTGTGCGCGCGTGCGTGGGTGTCGTGTGCGTGCGTGTGTAGTGTGTGTGTGTGCCCGCGTGTGCGTGTCATGCGCGTGTGTGTGTGGTGAGGTGCGCGCGCGTGCGTGTCGTGTGCGTGCGTGTCACTGTGTGTGTGTGTGCATGTGTGTGTGCGCGCGCGTGCGTGTGTGTGTGTAGTGTGTGTGTCGTGTGGGTGCGTCCTGTGTATATGTACGCGTGAGTACATGCATGCGTGCGTGCGTGAGTGTGTGCATGTGCGTGTGTGTGTGTGTGTGTGTGGCGCGTGTGCCAGGTAGGTAGGTGGATCTGTATCCATGGACTGCCGTGAGAGCAGTGCACTGCGCACTTTGAGCACGCCATGTCTACAACTCGCACAGACAGACAGAGACAGACAGACAGAGACAGTCAGACACACACACACACACACACACACACACACACACACACACACATACTGACCGTGCACACACACTCCCACTCCCGGCCTCCCCAAAATTACTAGTGGGGACAGACATCGCAGGAAATGTTACTGATTGCGTGCGTGATTGTGTGCGTGTGTGTGTGTGTGTGCTGGTGTGTGTGTGTGTGTGTGTGTGTGTGTGTGCGTGCGTGTGTGTCAGTGAGTGTGTGCACTGATGTGTCAGTGTGTGCCACGGTGTGTGTGTGTGTACGTGCGCCGCGCGCCATGTGTGTAGATGATGTGTGCTACAGTCCGCCACCGGAATGACTCCTGCATTAAGCTGAAGGGCAGCGATGAGAGCCATTTTAATGTTTTATTAATTGTGAGGGGAAAGGTCAGCAAGACAGTGTCCACACTGAGACCACAACTGTTGAAGACTGAGAAAGGAGAGCCGATGCGGAATCGAGCCGAGGCCCTTCTGCTTACTGACAAGCCCTTACGCCTTACCGCTAGGCCACAACGGCTGAGCGAACGTGTTGTTAAAAATAAAGGGTAGGCTACATTGCCGCTGACAGTCTCAGTCGCTGACACTTGGTAGCCACTGACTGACTGACGCAGGCCTAAAGCCGAGCGCAGGCTCCTGTGTCAGTGTTGGGTAACCGGCAAAGGTACGGCCATGTCAGAGTTGGCAAACCGGCAAAGGACTGACCATGGTCATTAGACGATGGGCCCAAAAGGGGGCAAAGCCCCACTGCCAGACCGGCTCTATTTTCATGCGGCTCGAAGCCGCTCAGGGCCCGGGCGCCTTTAATTGGGGGCCCCTGCGCCGCGGCCTTGCGCCGGTATTAGTGCAGCCTTTGCGGCAGCAGTGAAAGCGTCGCTAATTTAATGTTTTATACACTTACGCTGACATAGCTGCTGATTCACGCGCATGGATACACACGTTGCCAATCACGACACACCACCAGGCCTTCGCGGTTGAGGTAATACATAAAATATATCCCCTCACGTCACAGTCGCCTCAATTCTGGTGCGCGTGCACCGATAAGTTCAACATGAGCCCCTCCAAAGCTGATTGGTTCAAGTGGTGGCCTACATCGGATGACGGCCCTGGCGCGATACACACGTTTCGAGTGTTGATGGATGCTTGGCTCTCGCAACACACGCCGGAGCGCTGCAGGGCTTTGTTGTACTGAAAGGAAGCCGTTCCGATAGTTGACTGAATCCGCGGTGAGCAGAGAAATCGTGCAACAGAAGTGTTGATTATTGGTCGTCTGCAACTGTATCCAATATGGCGGTGGTACGGCGATCGGTTCGGCGTTTGCTCTTGAAAGAGGTGAGACAGTGCGGCACTAGGACGACCCTTGTACTAGTTTCACCTATTTTCCTTCCGATTTTAGACTCGTATTTTACCGCTGCATCCCCCCCCTGCTGCTTCCCTGCCTTTTTCTTTCCTGTTGTTGGTCACATCATGAGATTTTGGTATTTTGGGATACATGATGTAATTATCAGTTGAATTGATCTGAACTTGGCAGTAAATATTTTACACGCTGCCAAGCATTGCGACCGGCGACCGCATTAGGTGATCACTGCACGCCATACACGTGCACATTGACTGTAACGATTGTACCTTTTGAAATTTTTGTTTTCATCATTA
This sequence comes from Alviniconcha marisindica, assembly GCA_018857735.1. Taxonomy (NCBI): domain Eukaryota; kingdom Metazoa; phylum Mollusca; class Gastropoda; family Provannidae; genus Alviniconcha; species Alviniconcha marisindica. The sequence continues at coordinate 114,363 of JABMCL010003776.1, read as the reverse complement.
TTTTCTGACTCATCTTGCTTTGCCCGTCACACTGTCACTCTCACAATGTCCGGCAAAACGTCAACACCATTGTACTCCGGCATGCAGCCGAATCTGACACAGTGTCGTTATGTTGCACACAAAGTTGGAATCAGCTCAATTCCGGAATTGAGTAGCTCAAAGTGGGAATTTCTAAATTGAGCACCAATTCCGGAATTGCCCGAATCGCCGGCTCAGTTCCGGAATTGTGTTGAGCGCATCGTTGGAATGCAGCTCATTGCTGTAATGTATTGCAAAAACATGTATTATGTTGTGCAACCAGGTCTGTGACAACTGATATATTATTATTTCATGGTTTGGGGGGGGGGGGGGGGGGGGGGGGGGAACTGTTTTCAGTAGTTTTGCTTTATATAAACTGCTTATTAAAGGAACTCTCCTTCAGAGGCTAAACTTCTTGTGTGCTTGGACTAGAGCAAGTTAAATGAACATGATCCACATTTAAAAAAAAGTTTTCACAAGTGTTACATAAATATATAATATACATAATTATGATAATATAGTCAACAAAACAAAACCAGATTTCTGCCCAGCTCTTCTTGCCCCTGCTGTACCTTTGAATTTGATTATATAGATCTACAGTCGAATACAATTGTCTTGAACACGTTTAACTTCATCTTTATAAACTCGACCTGGAATTTTTTCAAAGTCGGTTACCCAGTGGATACCCCTACAGACTTTAAGTCAAAAACAGTTAAAGGAAAAGTCCAAGGTTTTTAAGTATGCAAAATAACCATCGAAATGATTGACAAATGAGTCACTAGTTTGAGATTTAATGAAATAAAAAATGAATTTTTTTTAATGTTGGTTTTTAATGATTTATTTTCTGTAAGCTGGCCAAGACTGCTGTCTCGGGTTCTCCATCAGTCACGTGACTTTCTCGGAAGTGACTTCAGTCTGGGGAGTCAGTGCAGTTGCCATCTTAGATTGTTCGTTGAATGTGTATGCGTGTGGTCGATAAAAAGCTCTAACCATGCCGGCCTACTGTATTGCAGCAAACTGTAACAACTCACAAGCAACCCAAAGCAAACAATGCATGAGTTCCTGCGGAATTGACCCGCTGTGAGGCGAAAATGGGTCAAATTTGTACAATTCAAACGAGCTGACTTTGATGCTGCGCCTCAGTCACATCCATTTGTGTAGCGAACAATCAGTCAAGCAAACAGCTGACACCAAATAAAAGAAACAAAACAGCTGAAACCATCTCAAAACCCCCAAATGGTTGCCTACCTGCAAGCATAAGGTGGGAAAAAACACCAAAAAAAACACCACCAAATCACAACAGTCTAACAGACTACTGTCTGCAACAAACGAGTGGACGACTACAGTCATAAGACTAAGAGCACAGAGGAAAAATAACTGTGCCAACGACAAACAGATGGAAAGCCAAACTAACCATAACTAACTCTAAACTAACCCTTCACTAACCCGGCTTCCATCTAGAAAAACAAAGGCTGCAGACTGATAAAGCAAAACGCTAATCAGGACTACCGATGACAAAGCATCGGGATGTAAACAAATGCAGACGGCAAGAGAAATACAAAATGGCTGCCCTAATCAGGCAAGCTAACAAGAGGGTACGAAATGGCCAATAAACCAAAGATAAAAAGAAAGAACGCATGGTGAAAAAGAAGGGGAAAAGAGAGAACAACAACAACACTCAAGTTTCTGAAAAGAAAGAGGCAAGTAATGTCAGCGAGCAACAGGACAAAGGCTGGATACACGTAATCCATGTACACGATACCACCCACTTAGCAATGACAACAACACGGCAGGGCAACAGACGCTCACGAACTACCCCACACAAAGAAAGAATGAGAGGTCTCGTTAAACAATGAGACTACCCCCTCACTTGTACATCGTAAATGAACGATATAACTCGAGAAACAAAAGGGCAAGCCAAGAGAAAAAACAGTGAATGGCAAGAACCGGTAACTAGCCCAACCCCAAACCCTAACCCAGGGAGGCCACGAAATCGCTAGTCTGTTGAACTAGAACAAACAAAACTTGTTCATTTTTACATATGATGAAACAAACAAGGATAAACTGGGAAAATAAAATAAAACACCCAATAAAAGGCAGGCTCCCTGATGAGGTCTAGCCTGTTGTGAAAGCTAGAGTAAACAGAACGAAAAAGACTGAAACGCCACGCACCTAACAAGGTTCGAGAAAGATGAAATAGCAAGGAGGAAATAAACAATGGAGATTCAAACTGGATTTTTTTCCAAGTCCGTTACCCTGTGGCTACTAGCCATTTTGCAGCGACTCCCCAGAGTGACGTAGTGCGCATATGTGCACATGATTTTCAGCGTCATGGCGATGCTTTCGGGATGACTGAAAATGCCTGTTTTCGTGCAGATCATAATTTCACCTACATCATTGTTCTCAGCAAACTTTAACGGAAATCGTGTAACTTATCTAAGTTGAACCTTTTTTTATTTTCCCACCAAAGCTGCTCTTTGTATCAATGTATGAGTCTATGACTAATTTTATAACAGGCAAGTCAAAAACGGATAAGGCTGAATTTCAACAGTGTCGAAACCAAGCATTTCAAGTCTGCTTCATTGTTGATAGTCAGTAATGCGCTATAAAAAGCTAGAATGTAAAATCACATGCAAGTGTCCTACAACATTCTGATTTCTTTTCCTTTTTTCTTCTTCTTCTTCATTCGGCTTAACTTTCTTCTTGGGGGGAGGATCTGGCCCCGACTGGCACGAAAATTTGAATTGTAAGAGCAACATTTTCAAACATGTGACATGCAATCGGAAATCCTGATTTGATGGAAACAACCGAATGGGACATTCCCGAAGCTAATGGCAGTTACCTCCCTTGAATGCTTTCCTTTGTTTAGCTCCCCTGTTACCGCGGGCCAGGAGTAGTAACAATAGCAAATTTAACAACATGTGTTGCATTGCATTGTGTACTTTGGTGATTCTCTTCACCCGCTAGACGGATTTTTAAAGGGTAAATCTCACACAGTGAAAGTCTAAAGGGTGGATTTGACTCATTTTGAGGTTCTAGCGCCTGAATACACACAATTTTATTTTAATTTGTTAGGTGCCCTGGTAATATGTGGTATATGATAATATGTGCCGCCATTTAATTCCAATTTTGCTAGATGTGACCTTGTTTTTTATGTGCAGTATGCAGTAGATAGAGATATATTCACTATTCACTTTCCTTTATTAATTTATTAGTGTAAAATGATTTTGTATTTTCCTCTCTCTCTCTCTCTCTCTCTCTCTCTCTCTCTCTCTCTCTCTCTCTCTCCCTTTGAAAATTCAGATTTGCATCTGTCTTACTTTACTGAGTTTGTATGTTGTGTCTTTTTTTCTTTTTTTCTTCTTAGGATGTATTTTAGTTTGCTGCAATTATTTGTATTCTTGTTTGACATATTGAGTGTTGAGGTGTTTGTCATCAGGGACAGATTTGTAAAAAAGCTGACTTGTGCTTAAATCTTTATCGTTGTATAATAAAGTATTATCTCATCTCTCTCTTCATTATTTTGTTCCATGGAGGAAGGGTGTGCAGACAGAGGTGGTCTCAGATAATGCAGTAGAGGGTATAATCATTTGTATTAATTATTATAAATATATATCCTGGCAAGTGACACTGACTGAATCTCCACCAAAGTGACATACTTACACTAATTACAGCGCACATTGGTTGTGACGTGGCTGGCGCCACACACGACTGCTGCCATTTTGGTGCATGTTTTGGAAACACCATACAACCTTGCTGTAGTGTAAACTTGTGCTCCGCCATAAATTTGACTGGTATGACCATCATGACTATTTTTCTGCTGTCTTGCCTGTACTGCACATGCATTCGCCTTGCTGGTGTGTTGGCAGCTGTCGGCACTGAGCGTGACACCCGCACGTCATCAGTCAGGTCTCCCGCCAGTGAAGACAGAGAACATTGATAAGACGCTGCAGCTTCGCTGCGCCGAGAACCCGGGAGGCAAGGAGCGCCCCCTGGTGGTGCTGTTTGGCTGGATGCTGGCCAAGAAGCGACACCTGAACAAGTATGGCAACCTGTACCTCAGCAAGGGCTTTGATGTGCTGTCCATTCAGGTGCCCCCCTCGCAGGTACTCTGGCCTGTCAGCGCTCAGAAGCGCATCGCCTCGCTGCTCTCCATTCTTCAGGTAACGTTAAAAACAGCGAACGTTCGCAGTATCTCTAAATTGGTCTGAAGTTGCTGTGGTGTTGGCAGCTAACCAATCGAAGCCTGCTACTTAACGTGCACAAGCTCCATAGTTGATAGTAGTTTTGACTTTCAGTAGTAGTAGTAGTAGTAGTACCATCTACATTGCAAATATTTACAGTCACTGACACTGCGATAGAAGTATGCAGTGTGCAAACAGTTTGTTCTGATCACATGACTTTCCAAAAATGGAGATTGGCCTGAAATCCGGGACATTTGTTTTTGTTTCATTTCCTCTAAAGTTTTCTTCAGAGAAAATTCTAACTCTGTCCGTTCTTTTAAATCTTGAAAACCTTTCTCTTTTTAAAAACTTTTTTCAACCCCATTGCCCTGATATATATACAACTTGTGTGTGTTGTGCGTGCATGCGTGGGTGGGTGGGTGGGTGGGTGCATATGTGTGCATTCATATTGTACGCTTGAGTTTTGAAAACATGTACATTTAAATAATGTGGATGCACTTAGGGACTGTGCGTGTTAGGCGCCGTAACTATGTCTCCATTATTAGTATCAAAGTTGAATGCGTGACGCTGCATGACCCAAAGAAAAGATAGAGGGCGTGACTGCATGCTGTGGCCTCCAAGGAACTGTGGTCCTCGTCGTCATGGCTCCGATGGTAAAAGCTGCTGTTTCTCATCACTCATGTGCTGAAGTTCTGAGCTGTCTCACCTGCTGGCTTATACTTATAGAGCCCGTGCCCTCCCACAGGACTGACCGCAGGAAATCTTTATTTCCTTTCCAGAGACAGTTGGCTAAGCATAGGTCTATATTGTTATTGTAAATTATAATATGGCAAAGTTATTCTCTGAGACTATGCAAGTGACCAGATGTGTGTGTGTGTGTGTGTGTGTGTGTGTGTGTGTGTGTGTGTGTGTGTGTGTGTGTGTGTGTGTGACACTTTTTAAGCTTATTGTGACTACACTTTTTAAGCTTATTGTGACTGAGAATAATTTAAGTTCAGGGATAATTTTTCAGACCAATGGCATGCAAGCTGAATGGGTCATTTGATGCATTGTGATTGTAGACAAATTTGGAGTTAATCCCGGCCCTACTTTATTTGCAGTTTCTCTGTTCCCAGGACGATATCATGGCCTCTTTGCCATTGTTCATCCATTACCCCGTAGTTTCTGGGCTGTTCCCAGGACAGTCATGGCCTCTTTGCCATTGTTCATCCATTACCCCGTAGTTTCTGAGCTGTTCCCAGGACAGTCATGGCCTCTTTGCCATTGTTAATCCATTACCCCGTAGTTTCTGAGCTGTTCCCAGGACAGTCATGGCCTCTTTGCCATTGTTAATCCATTACCCCATAGTTTCTGAGCTGTTCCCAGGACAGTCGTGGCCTCTTTGCCACTGTTAATCCATTACCCCATAGTTTCTGAGCTGTTCCCAGGACAGTCATGGCCTCTTTGCCACTGTTCATCCATTACCCCGTAGTTTCTGAGCTGTTCCCAGGACAGTCATGGCCTCTTTGCCATTGTTAATCCATTACCCCATAGTTTCTGAGCTGTTCCCAGGACAGTCGTGGCCTCTTTGCCACTGTTAATCCATTACCCCATAGTTTCTGAGCTGTTCCCAGGACAGTCATGGCCTCTTTGCCACTGTTCATCCATTACCCCGTAGTTTCTGAGCTGTTCCCAGGACAGTCATGGCCTCTTTGCCACTGTTCATCCATTACCCTGTAGTTTCTGAGCTGTTCCCAGGACAGTCGTGGCCTCTTTGCCACTGTTCATCCATTACCCCGTAGTTTCTGAGCTGTTCCCAGGACAGTCATGGCCTCTTTGCCACTGTTCATCCATTACCCCGTAGTTTCTGAGCTGTTCCCAGGACAGTCATGGCCTCTTTGCCACTGTTCATCCATTACCCCGTAGTTTCTGAGCTGTTCCCAGGACAGTCATGGCCTCTTTGCCACTGTTCATCCATTACCCCGTAGTTTCTGAGCTGTTCCCAGGACAGTCGTGGCCTCTTTGCCACTGTTCATCCATTACCCCATAGTTTCTGAGCTGTTCCCAGGACAGTCATGGCCTCTTTGCCACTGTTCATCCATTACCCCGTAGTTTCTGAGCTGTTCCCAGGACAGTCATGGCCTCTTTGCCACTGTTCATCCATTACCCCGTAGTTTCTGAGCTGTTCCCAGGACAGTCGTGGCCTCTTTGCCACTGTTAATCCATTACCCCATAGTTTCTGAGCTGTTCCCAGGACAGTCGTGGCCTCTTTGCCACTGTTCATCCATTACCCCATAGTTTCTGAGCTGTTCCCAGGACAGTCGTGGCCTCTTTGCCACTGTTCATCCATTACCCCATAGTTTCTGAGCTGTTCCCAGGACAGTCGTGGCCTCTTTGCCACTGTTCATCCATTACCCCATAGTTTCTGAGCTGTTCCCAGAACAGTCGTGGCCTCTTTGCCACTGTTCATCCATTACCCCGTAGTTTCTGAGCTGTTCCCAGGACAGTCTGGCCTCTGTAGTCTGTGCCATCTCTCAGTCATCACCCACAGTTTCTCTCTCCACAGGACAGCAGTCTGGCCTCTCGTCCCCTGCTCATCCACGGTTTCTCTGTCGGGGGCTACCTGTACGGAGAGATGCTTGTCAAATTGGAAGCTCAGTACCAGCAGTACAGCAACATCTGTGACAGGATGGTGGGACAGGTACTGTTTGTATTAGGTGTGTGTGTGTGTGCGTGCGCGTGCGTGCGTGCATGCATGTGTCTGTGTGTGTGCGTGTGAAAGACTGATGGTGGGTTCACATGATCAGAGAAGTTTGTAACATTGCGAAAGTCCATAGCCTACATGAATCATGGTTGGGTAGGACAAAACACAAGATGTGAATTTTTGGGGGTAACCCCTTTTATCAAGCTACAAAATGACACTTAAACAATGTTCAGCTAAATGGTGAACATTAGCGCTGGACACGAAAACAACATAGCTCAACAAACTGCACATGAGTAGTGCACATGCACGTAAAGGGTGCTTTTGTGACGACTGCCTGAGACGGAGTCTACAGGTATGTGGGTGGCTGGTTCTGTGTTTCTGACAGGTTAACTGACGGGGTATGCCATTGTCAGCAAGGGGACAAGGAGACATTCAGCTGAAATGGACAGGTGGTGCAGTTGTAGTTAATGAATGAGTAACTTTGTGGAACAGGAGACCATGCATGCTGATACAGGTAGCTGCATTGAAAGAATATCAATATGACAATTGGACACAGAGGGTATTGATTAGGCTGGTTCCTGAACAGGCGCCCCACAGCCTTTTTTAAAGCAAAGCTAAAGGTAGATAAACGAGCTGGCACATGTGTAGGTAAGTAGCCAATTCCACGGTGCTTATGAAGCTAGGCTGGTAGATTAAAAGATATTAATTACATGAAGGTACAGGTCAAATAAATAATATCATTAGCCAGTAGATGTGTAGGTAGGCAGGCAAACCTCTGTGTGAGCAGTCTCTGTGACATTTAATTTTGCTTGAGATCTAGACAGTTTCTCCCTTTGGAATGACAGTGGACTCAACTTCCAAGTTCTAATACTGTAATAGACTCACATGACAATAAAAAGAGAAGAAAAAAAGAGAATTCATTTTGGCAGTATAGGTGCAGGTAGGTTTACAACATGAGGCAGCTGTCATCAGCAACAGACTGGTGGCATAAACAACATTTCTCTGACAAAAATGCTGTCCACTGAATATTGTTGGTCGTAGATTCAGTGTGCCACTTCCAAGTTTCAATATAATATTATTATATTTTTATGTGCCGCCATTATTAATTTTAATGCCAACCTGATTTCCTGACGTATGTGACAATGAAAATCGAGGCAGAAAAATCTGACGTTGGGTGAAAAATGTGACATCTTTTACAGCTGCAGCATGGAAAGGTGTGGTCAAACTGCACACAAAGGAATCAGTCTAATGTATGGAACTGATAGAAGATAATGTGTCTTTCCTGTGGTATGTTTAATTTTCACTTTGGTGAATTTGGCAGCCAGTTCATGATGGCGCTTTCAATTGAGAACTTTGCAACTTTTCAAAACGGGCTTGTTGTCACAGACATTTGTAACATAGTGTCACGTGGTCAGACTGAACACTGATTGGTCAGACTGATATTATTATCAGCCAAATGTAAAATCACACATTTTGCCATTTCCCTCATTTCTTCAAACATATTACATCAGAAATATAGCGGTAGTTGAAAAAGTTTCATGTTTCAATTTAATTTTTATTTCATTAGGAAAGCGGCACCCTCTTTAGTCCAGTTTTCAGGAGAATGACCCATATATATATATGTGTGTATCATTTTTGTGTGTGTGTGTGGTTGTATCAGTGACATCTGTTGGTATTTATGTGCACATTTTGTATGTCTCTGAGCAGGCATATTGAAATCTGTTGGTGTGTCGTTATGTATTTGGTGACACTGATGTGCACATTTTGTGTGTCTCTGAGTAGGCGTATTGAAGTCTGTTGGTGTGTTGTTGTGTGTTTGGTGGCACTGATGTGCACATTTTGTGTGTTTCTGAGCAGGCGTATTGAAGTCTGTTGGTGTCGTTATCTATTTGGTGACACTGATGTGCTCATTTTGTGTGTCTCTGAGTAGGCGTATTGAAGTCTGTTGGTGTGTTGTGTGTTTGGTTGACACTGATGTGCATATTGTGGTGTTGGGACAGGTGTTTGACAGTGATGTGCACATTGTGGTGTTGGGACAGGTGTTTGACAGTGATGTGCACATTGTGGTGTTGGGACAGGTGTTTGACAGTGATGTGCATATTGTGGTGTTGGGACAGGTGTTTGACAGTGATGTGCACATTGTGGTGTTGGGACAGGTGTTTGACAGTGATGTGCACATTGTGGTGTTGGGACAGGTGTTTGACAGTGATGTGCATATTGTGGTGTTGGGACAGGTGTTTGACAGTGATGTGCACATTGTGGTGTTGGGACAGGTGTTTGACAGTGATGTGCACATTGTGGTGTTGGGACAGGTGTTTGACAGTGATGTGCACTTTGTGGTGTTGGGACAGGTGTTTGACAGTGATGTGCACATTGTGGTGTTGGGACAGGTGTTTGACAGTGATGTGCACATTGTGGTGTTGGGACAGGTGTTTGACAGTGATGTGCACATTGTGGTGTTGGGACAGGTGTTTGACAGTGATGTGCACATTGTGGTGTTGGGACAGGTGTTTGACAGTGATGTGCACATTGTGGTGTTGGGACAGGTGTTTGACACTGATGTACATGTTGTGGTGTTGGGACAGGTGTTTGACACTGATGTCCGTATTGTGGTGTTGGGACAGGTGTTTGACCCTGATGTGCACATTGCGGTGTTGGGACAGGTGTTTGACACTGATGTACACGTTGCAGTGTTGGGACATGTGTTTGACACTGATGTACACGTTGCGGTGTTGGGACAGGTGTTTGACACTGATGTACACGTTGCGGTGTTGGGACATGTGTTTGACACTGATGTACACGTTGCGGTGTTGGGACAGGTGTTTGACAGCCCTGTGGACTGGGAGGGCGTGCCGCGGGGCTTCGCCAACGTGCTGGCCAGCAACGCCATGATGAAGGCAGCAATTCAAAGCAGCATTGAGACCTACCTGAAAGTCATGCACAATTCCGTCACCAAGCACTACTTACAGGTACAGGTCCATGTTTGCTCATAGGTGTACAAACGCACAGGCACGTGTGTGAGTGTGAACATGCCCGCGGAAGATAAACTTTTTTTCTAGTGTGCTGATTTTTTAAATATTAAAATCAACCAACTCACAGACATTATAACTGGCCTGAATTTTTAAAAAAATGATATTTTGTTTTTTCATTTCGTGCTCATGTTCGCATAATATGTATTATATAATTAAGCTGTATTTGCAAGCAATCTTTTAATGCTTATGTGTAAAACTTGAGAAAGGAAGAAGAGAAAAAAGTGAGCAAAAAGATTCAAAAACTGTCAAACGAGCTGCCAACAAACACCATTGCCAAATGCACACTGACTAGCCTAGTGCAATAGGCTAAGTAATCTCATCAGAAGTGAGATTTGAAGTTATGCATGTGTATTTCGCACAACATTGCTTCTTCCTTCCACTGCCACATGTGCTGGTCTGAATTCAAAATGCCACTGCCGCCAGCAAAAAAACAAAAGACCCCGGCCTGCATAAAGGAAATACAGGTTCCCAAACTCCGGACTAAAGTTTACTCCCAAAAGGGGTTGACAGCTATGTCACTGCAGCAAGCTCAGTTTTCTGTAATATCACTGCAGCAAGCTCAGTTTTCTGTAATATCACTGTGGCAAGCTCAGTTTTCTGTAATATCACTGCAGCAAGCTCAGTTTTCTGTAATATCAATGCGCCAAGCTCAGTTTTCTGTAATATCACTGCGCCAAGCTCAGTTTTCTGTAATATCAATGCGCCAAGCTCAGTTTTCTGTAATATCACTGTGGCAAGCTCAGTTTTCTGTAATATCACTGTGGTAAGCTCAGTTTTCTGTAATATCACTGTGGCAAGCTTAGTTTTCTGTAATATCACTGTGGTAAGCTTAGTTTTCTGTAATATCACTGTGGTAAGCTTAGTTTTCTGTAATATCACTGTGGTAAGCTTAGTTTTCTGTAATATCACTGTGGCAAGCTTAGTTTTCTGTAATATCACTGTGGCAAGCTTAGTTTTCTGTAATATCACTGTGGCAAGCTTAGTTTTCTGTAATATCACTGCAGCAAGCTTAGTTTTCTGTAATATCACTGCGGTAAGCTCAGTTTTCTGTAATATCACTGTGGTAAGCTTAGTTTTCTGTAATATCACTGCAGCAAGCTTAGTTTTCTGTAATATCACTGCAGCAAGCTCAGTTTTCTGTAATATCACTGTGGTAAGCTTAGATTTCTGTAATATCACTGTGGCAAGCTTAGTTTTCTGTAATATGACTGTGGCAAGCTCAGTTTTCTGTAATATCACCGCAGCAAGCTTAGTTTTCTGTAATATCACTGTGGTAAGCTTAGTTTTCTGTAATATCACTGTGGCAAGCTTAGTTTTCTGTAATATCACTGTGGTAAGCTCAGTTTTCTGTGATATCACTGTGGTAAGCTCAGTTTTCTGTAATATCACTGTGGTAAGCTTAGTTTTCTGTAATATCACTGCAGCAAGCTTAGTTTTCTGTAATATCACTGTGGCAAGCTTAGTTTTCTGTAATATCACTGTGGTAAGCTCAGTTTTCTGTAATATCACTGTAGTAAGCTTAGTTTTCTGTAATATCACTGCAGCAAGCTTAGTTTTCTGTAATATCACTGTGGCAAGCTTAGTTTTCTGTAATATCACTGTGGTAAGCTTAGTTTTCTGTAATATCACTGTGGCAAGCTTAGTTTTCTGTAATATCACTGCTCCAAGCTTAGTTTTCTGTAATATCACTGTGGCAAGTTCAGTTTTCTGTAATATCACTGTGGCAAGCTTAGTTTTCTGTAATATCACTGTGGTAAGCTCAGTTTTCAGTAATATCACTGTGGCAAGCTTAGTTTTCTGTAATATCACTGTGGTAAGCTCAGTTTTCAGTAATATCACTGTGGCAAGCTTAGTTTTCTGTAATATCACTGTGGCAAGCTCAGTTTTCAGTAATATCACTGTGGCAAGCTTAGTTTTTTTCAGTAATATCACTGTGGCAAGCTTAGTTTTCTGTAAATTAATTGGGCGAACATTTGCTTCGTGAACATAGTTCGGGGTGTTTGTTGAACATGGGCCAACATAGTTGGTTCTTAAACTTAACCCCTTCACTGCCAGGCATTGTGCACGCCATATGCCGGGGAAATTCTGAACAGATTATGTGCTTACGTTCTTTTTCATGTAGTTCTCTTAGTTTAAGAAATATAATCATAAAATTGCACATGCTAGTTGGGCATACATTATACTACAACCCTGGTTGATTTAAAAAAACTTTTTTATTTTTATATCAACACTCAAAAATAAATAAAGATCACTTCTTTCTTTGTCTGGGGGAGCGCCGTGAGAGTCATTTTTCACTCACCACATTTTGGAAAAATATCACCATCTTCTTCCTCCCCACTACTACCCTGACTGTCATCACTGTTCTACAAGTGTTTGATCACCACCACTGGCATCATTCAAAACCTCATGCAAAATTTCAAGTGCAGTAAGACGCAGACGGTACCTTCTTTGATCAGTAGCCTTGACGCAGAAATGACAAGAGAGCAAAACATTTACCCCCCCAAAATAAATTCAGAAAATTCAGAAATCACTCCCAGGCCACCATAAAGGTGGAGCATGCAAGGGAGGTAATTCTAGCTGCCGTGTGTATGCCTGTAAGAGTCATTTCCCTTCAACTACAGAACCGTAAGTGCACTTACCAACAGCCTGGAAATCTGCTGGCCCTGGGCATATGGCTTGCACAGTCTTCCGGGCCAAGCAGTGAAGGGGTTCATTGGACGAACTTTTGCTTCGTGAACCTAGTTTGGGGTATTTGTCGAACTGTGACTATATTCCGGGTCCAAAAGGTTTCGCTCAACATGTTCTGGGAATATTCGCCCCTGATTGCCTCTGACTGGTTGAAAGCATAGAAAGCTCACTTGTGGAGGAGGAAGAAAATAAAATGGATGACCGTGTCGATGCTTCACTCGCTTCAGAGGGAATGGACCTATTTGTTGACTTGTGGGAGGCACAGCCTTGTCTCTGGGACCCAAAATGATATGGTCGTTAGTTGAATTAGCCTGTGAGGGATGACTTGACTTTAGCCTATATTTTGGATCATGCTGTCTGCTGCGCTTCTGCCGCAAGTTTGGGCCAAAGCTTGCGTCTCATTATAAGTTAGTTAAGAATGAAGCATAGTTCGTCAAACTGTCCGAATCATGTTCAGCAAACTAAAATAGTTTGTTGAACTGTGTGAAGTATGTTCAGCAAACAAACAGTTCGCCCAATTAAGAACAGGCTTAATATGACTGTGGCAAGCTCAGTTTTCTGTAATATGACTGTGGCAAGCTCAGTTTTCTGTAATATGACTGTAGCAAGCTCAATTTTCTGTAATATGACTGTGGCAAGCTCAGTTTTGTGTAATGTGACTGTAGCAAGCTCAGTTTTCTGTAATGTGACTGTGGTAAGATCAGTTTTCTGTAATGTGAGTGTAGCAAGCTCAGTTTTCTGTAATATGACTGTGGTAAGCTCAGTTTTCTGTAATATGACTGTGGCAAGCTCAGTTTTCTGTAATGTGACTGGTGAGCTCAGTTTTCTGTAATATGACTGTGGCAAGCTCAGTTTTCTGTAATATGACTGTGGCAAGCTCAGTTTTCTGTAATATGACTGTGGCAAGTTCAGTTTTCTGTAATATGACTGTGGCAAGTTCAGTTTTCTGTAATGTGACTGGCAAGCTTTGTTTTCTGTAATATGACTGTGGTAAGCTCAGTTTTCTGTAATGTGACTGTACATAGCAAGCTCAGTTTTCTGTAAGATGACTGTGGTAAGCTCAGTTTATTGTAATATGACTGTGGCAAGCTCAGTTTTCTGTAATGTGACTGTGGCAAGTTAGTTTTCTGTAATGTGACTGTGGTAAGCGCAGTTTTCTGTAATATGACTGTGGTAAGCTCAGTTTTCTGTAATGTGACTGTACATAGCAAGCTCAGTTTTCTGTAAGATGACTGTGGTAAGCTCAGTTTATTGTAATATGACTGTGGCAAGCTCAGTTTTCTGTAATGTGACTGTGGCAAGTTAGTTTTCTGTAATGTGACTGTGGTAAGCGCAGTTTTCTGTAATATGACTGTGGCAAGTTCAGTTTTCTGTAATGTGACTGGCGAGCTCAGTTTTCTGTAATATGACGGGCAAGCTTAAGTGGACAGGCTGAGCTGAGAATGGGGCGAAGCTCCATGGGTGCAGTGGAAGGGAACGGGTGAAAACAGATGGGAATTTCAGCCTCATTTCGTGGCCTGCCATTGCTGTACCCATGTTGCAAACAGTGAAACATACCTGTCTTGCCTTTCAGTCGTCGGGAGCATTCCACCGCAACTGGCTGCGTCTGCCCTCCCTCTTCCTTTACTCGCGGGCAGACCCCATCGGCGTGGCGGACATCATCGAAGGGGTGATGGAGCAGTGGCGCTTGCAGGACGTCAGCATCAGCTACAAGTGCTGGGACCACTCCCCGCACGTCAGCCATTTCCACCACCACCCGGACGAGTACGTGGAGACCCTTCTGGCCTTCCTGGACTCCCTGGGCCTCTCCACGCCAGGGGCACCACGAAGGGGAGCGCGACAAGGAGGTGCTGCAGCAGACTTTGCAGCAGGCACAGCCCGTGCGGGAACAGCAGCACAGGAAATGAGTGGGTCGGGGGTCAAGGCCGCTACACCCTCATTGAACTGTCCTTCAGCATGCTCCATTGTCCAGCCCCCTTCCCCTGCTTGTTTTTTTGGGGGGTGGGGGGGGGGTGTCTGTTGTTGGTTTTTTTTGGGTGTGTGTGTGGGGTGTGGAGAGATGTCCTTGAGCTTTTTTGTTTTCTTTTGTCTGTCTGTTTAAACCAAATCTGGGAGTGCTTTAGACTTTAGAGTAACCAGCTGTTGTTTTTCAAGCTACGCAATGGCAGGGCTGGTTACAATTTTCCTCCAAGAGTGATGTTGTCGCTGTAAAGTGTAATTTGTATGAGACAAAGTCTTCTGTATTTGCTCCTTTTAGGGGATCTTTTTTGTTTGTTTGCTGTTGGTCAGAGTATAAGAAACACTTGGGTTTGCAGGTACTGGGGTCCTTCTGTAGGGAACTAGCTGTACACAGTGTACACTTGCTGCAAACTGTACACATGCTGCAAACTGTACACAGTGTACATGTGCTGCAAACTGTACACAATGTACACATGCTGCAAACTGTACACTGTACAAATTCTGCAAACTGTACACAGTATACACTTGCTGCAAACTGGACACAGTGTACACATTCTGCAAACTGTACTCCATGAATGCACATTGCAAACTGTACACAGTGTACACATGCTGCAAACTGTACTCTATGAATGCAAACTGTACACAGTGTACACATGCTGCAAACTGTACTCTATGAATGCACACTGCAAACTGTACACAGTGTACACTTGCTGTAAACTTTTGCAGTCTTTTTATAGCAAAACTTATTGTATACAGTGTACACATGCAGCAGATTGGACTCAGTGTATATACAATGCACACTGTGGCCTTTTTGTAGGGCATCTAAAGTTGTACATGGTGTACACATGCTGCAAACTGGACACAGTGTACACACACTGCAAACTGTGGTCATTTTGTAGGGAAACAAAGGTGTACCCATGCTTCAAGCTGTACACTGCAAACTGTACACAATGTACACACACTGCAAACTGTACAGTATATACACACTGCAAACTGTACACAGTGTACACACACTGCAAACTGTCGGTGTGCAGTAGAAGCAGAGTGATCATGCCGGCTAGCGAAAGACAAAGGAACAACAAACAAACCAGCAAATGAACAAGTGAACAAGCATGCAAAGAAAGAAAGCAAAAAATAGCAGAGAAAAAAACTCTGAGTTAAGTGGGGAACCTGCTGGGTTGGTATAATTAATGCCTTAGCGGCAACAATGGAATGTACTCGCCTGCCAAATTCAGCAGGAGGGCTCTTTTCTCTGACTGTCTGAGGCCTAGGCTTTGGGAGTTCAAGAATGATGATGTGACCAGCCAGTCGAGGGAATTATCCAAGGTTTGATGATTTTCATCGGTTTGGCTTGTTTGGCTATTCCGCCATATCCAGCAGAGGGACAAAGCGAAACATCCTGAGGAAGACACCCCCCGCCACCTCCCCCCACTTCCCCCCCCACCCCCCCACCCCCTCCCCTCCAACCCCTCTCACTCCCAAATGTAAAATCATTTTTTGTTATAGTGATGTTTTCTCAAACAGTTTGCACGCATTCTCAAACAGGATGGTTGTGGAGATGGTTCTAGTTTGAGCTTGAACCTCTGTACCATGTTCTCCACAGTGTCGCAGCCACCTGACTCTTATCACGAGTAGAGGCCGTGTTCTTCACGATGAGTCTGAGAGCAGGAAAAATAAACGGTGACTGGACCGCATCCGGAGAAACATGAAACTTTGAAAAGGTGGGGAGCTTGAAACTTGGACAGATGTGGCGAGTTTAAAGGAGATGCTGACACTCAGCGCCAGGCCTGCTGTGCGTTTGTGGGACAAAGGTGTGGCAAGGACTCGTAGGTTGTTGCAGCTCTGACAGAACAGTTGCTTTAAAGAAAATGTATTTTGTATATATATATATAAATATCTGCATTAACAACAGAACAGTTGGTTTAAAGAAAATGTATTTTGTGTATTATATATATATATATATAAATAACTACATTAACAACAGAACAGTTGGACCGTGCAACAAGCAGAATTACTTGTATTAGCACACCCCTAGTATTACATAAACGACGTCACCAACATCAAAAATCGGAAACAGAAAGGGGCCAGAGCGCTTGTGCAGAATGAACAAACGAGGGAGTTTATTAGCACTGGAAATACGTAACCTAAGTACAGCAGCAAAGACTGTGAGTCACCTACAGTAACTCTCACCTGGCATGCGTGTAAATACAAGGTACATAGACTCCACCAAAGGTACATTGTCTCTTTCATAGTTCAGGAGCTGTGTGAGAGTCGAGGTGGCCATCCTGGGCTGTCCGTCCTAACGAGCCTTCTGGTTTCCGTGGACGTAAAGCTATATTGAACCGTGCTTCGGCATTGGTCTCAGCTTGTCCCTAATATGTCAACTGACATCTGAGGACATTAAGCAACACTACCTACCTACCTACCTACCTACCTACCTACATTGTCTAATGTTTTAATCCTTTGGTGGAGTTTATGTACCTTGTATTTGCATGCATGCCAGGTGAGAGTCATTTTAGGCGACTCAGGTCTTTGTTGTACTTTGTGTTACGTATTTTGAGCACTGATTAATTCCCTTCTTTGTCACCAGCATCAACTTTATCGGCAGAACGGTTGCAAGCGAGAAACCCCCAAAGCAAGTTCATGGCCGTTTGGAATTGGAGCTGGTAACGAGGACTGGTGAGTCCAAGCGCACTTTATGTACCGAAATAGACATTTTGGTTCTTTGAAGTGCCAGCACTTTCACCGTCAGATGCCTCGAGATGGCATAGTCTTGAACATTTTCCCAGCGAGCTTTCCCTGTATGGGGAGAACACTGCAGCATCACTTACTATGATTAGACACAGATGTGTACCCTTCGCAGCAAGGATAGAACCCCATCCCTCTTGTGTTAGGGGTAAGATTGCAGTTGAGCTTTGGACTTGGCCCCCTTTTTCTGAGTGGAAATTATAACTCTTGTTGCAAGCAACATTTTCTCTTTTCTGAGTGGAAATGATAACTTGTTGCAAGCAACATTTTCTCTTTTCTGAGTGGAAATGATAACTTGTTGCAAGCAACATTTTCTCTTTTCTGAGTGGAAATTATGACACTTGTTGCAAGCAACATTTTCTCTTTTCTGAGTGGAAATTATATCTCTTGTTGCAAGCAACATTTTCTCTTTTCTGAGTGGAAATTATAACTCTTGTTGCAAGTAACATTTTCTCTTTTCTGAGTGGAAATGATAACTTGTTGCATGCAGCATTTTCTCTTTTCTGAGTGGAAATTATATCTCTTGTTGCAAGCAACATTTTCTCTTTTCTGAGTGGAAATGATAACTCTTGTTGCAAGCAACATTTTCTCTTTTCTGAGTGGAAATGATAACTCTTGTTGCAAGCAACATTTTCTGAGTGGAGATTGTGACACCATGTTGTATTCATATTTTTCTGCTTTCTAAATGGACAAAAGGTGACTTTTGCAAGCAACGTTTTCTGTTTTCCTGTTTTGGTTTTCTGAATTGAAATGATAATTCCTATTGTAATTTGCAAGCAGCGTTTGTCTTTTCTGAAGGGAGCGTAAGCCCCCTGCTGGTGTGGTGTGCTGACTGTGAGTCCAAAATGTCCCGTTGTTTATAGTGATGTCATTGTGCACACCAGGTATCAGAACAGCGTATTGAAGGTGTGAGCTGAGGTCTGGTTTTGTCTGCTGTCTGTGATTTGTCATGACAAACAAGGGGAACATTGTTGTAGCTGAAGGATCATTGCATAGTTACTGCAGCGTGTGTTGTACATTTACAGCTGGACAAGACGGACGCCAAACGGAAAGGAGACTGGACAGAAGGCACTGAAAGATCAAAAAAACAAACAACAACGGAAGACAAGAGAGAAAAGAGGGAAAGAACAGTAGATAGAAAGAAGACCAGAGCGGACAGAATGCACCGAAAGATCAAAAAACATAACAGAAGATGAGAGAGAAAAGAGGGAAAGAATGGAAGATAGAAAGAAGACCAGAGTAGTAACTTGGTGTTATGTCCAGTCGACCCAGATGGTTACATCAGGGTGATAAAAACCTGAGACAGAACACAAGATGCGTCGAAGTTAGAACAAACGTAAGGCTGAGGAAACGGAAAGCAGAGAAAGAACATAAAACAAGACGGAAACACTGGGAGTGCGTGTATATTATATATACTTAACAAATGAACGCCAAAGAAGTTGCATGGTTAGTCATAGTTTTTGACATGTATGATGAAGATTACAGCTGTTGTGGTGCAGCTTGCTAAGTGTTAAAATGCTGTCTTCTTCCATTGCTCCCTCTCCTTCAACTTCATTGTGTCAGCACACAGGTCCGTGTACAGTGCGTGCGTGTGCGTGTGTGTGTGTGTGTGTGCTATGAGTCGTTGATTTGTCTTGATGTTTTTTGTTTGTTTACAGGTGAAATGCTGGGTTTAGTTTTATTTGATTTCAATATTACTTTGATTATTCTGCAGTGATCATCTCCACCGAAGTTGGCGCTGTGGGTTGGAGTTGGATACGTGCCGATGTCATTCTGTTCTGTGTGTGTGGTTGTAGGCACCGCTTGGGCGGCTCCTGTAAATGCTCAGTGTTATTAATATTGTTTCTTAGACTTCTGTTATTATCACTGTGCTTTGAGGGATACGAGTAATTTGTTTTATGTGCCAGTCCATCGGGCACTTTGCTTTTCTCGTGAAGAGGGTTCTGCAGAAATGGTGTTTGTGGCTGAGGTCCACGCGAGATTGTTTAGTTTGCCAAGGCCATGCTCCGGTGCCTGAGGCTGGGCCCATGCTCATGCCTGTGGCGCCACTTCTGCTGCAGAGTGTTTGGTTCTGGCACATCTGGGACTGACTTGTGGGGAGAGTTTTCAGGTGGGAGGTGGGAGGTGCTGTTTGTTATCATTGGCGGGAGCTGCCGCAAGTATCATTTTTGTCGTGACACAATAGGTCTTTTTGTCACGACAAAAGTATGCTTGCCGTGAGAAAACTTTTGTCGCAACAAAATTATGTTTGTCGTGACAAAATATTTTTGTTGCGACCAAACGTTTGTCACAAATATTTGTCACAACAAACACGTGTTTGTCACGACGAAAGTTTTGTGATGACAAGCATACTTTTGTCGCGACAAAAGACATGTTCTGTCGCGACAAACGCGTGTTTGTCACAACAAAAGCAAGCTTGTCGCAACAAAGGTTTTGTCACAACAAAATTATGTTTGTTGCGACAAACGTTTTGTCGCAACAAAAATTATACTTGTGGCAGCGCCCACCAGTGATACTTTGTAGCTGTACAGGAATGGAGTGGTGCAAGTTGTAATATTTACCGGTGCTGTGTTCATTGCTGGCTCTGGATTTTTGTGGTTGGCATTTTGTTGAATTCAATCAGAGGAATGTGTCCGGGGGTGATGTGTTCATTTGAAGAATTTTTCCCACACTGATTGATCCTTAAATATTTGTGTATAAGCATGACTGCTAATGCTTGTTTGCAGTCTCATGACAGTCACTGTGTTTTTGCGTCATGTATTCCTGTACAGTTTCGCCCCCATGATGGCTTTAAACAAGGAAGTATATTTCTGCCTTCCACGAGAAAATGCATGAGCATTTTGTATGCTTTTTTTTCCAGTTTTTTTTTGTATGGCTAACCATTTCAAGGCACAGTAAGTCAGGTGTAAGATTGTCTAAGCAATGTTGCGTAATTCTTCCTCTGTGGAAATGGTGATGTGTTGAAGCACAGTGTGTTCTGAGGGACGTTCAAAATGAAACACACATTAATTAAACCCAGATTTCATTGTTCAGCAAAGCAGTTTTTTGGGTATACAAATTCAAACTAATGCAAACTGTTGACAGTGTTTGAATAAATGTTAAATCAGAATGTTGTACACCTTGTCGATTTGCTAAGTTTGAGAGATTTGTTGTGCCCTCAAACTAGCACTGTGTGCCCCTCAAGCTAGCACTGTGTGCCCCTCAAACTAGCACTGTGTGCCCCTCAAACTAGCACTGTGTGCCCCTCAAGCTAGCACTGTGTGCCCCTCAAGCTAGCACTGTGTGCCCCCAAGCTAGCAGCCTCAAACTAGCACTGTGTGCCCCTCAAGCTAGCACTGTGTGCCCCTCAAGCTAGCACGTGTGCCCCTCAAGCTAGTACTGTGTGCCCCTCAAGCTAGCACTGTGTGCCCCCTCAAGCTAGCACTGTGTGCCCCTCAAGCTAGCACTGTGTGCCCCTCAAGCTAGCACTGTGTGCCCCTTAAGATAACACCGTGTGCCCCTCGAGCTAGCACTGTGTGCCCCTCAAGCTAGCACTGTGTGCCCCTCAAGCTAGCACTGTGTGCCCCTCAAGCTAGCACTGTGTGCCCCTTAAGACAACACCGTGTGCCCCTCAAGCTGGCACTGCACAACCCAAGACTGGGAAGATGATGGAGCCAGCACCGCACCCATGACTGATGCTGTGACTGGGCAACCAGAGAAAAGTACTGAAAGAATAAGAACATGTGTTCCTTCATGTTAAAGGCAGAAGGAGGGTCCATCACTCCAGCTGTACAATATTGTGCCATATATATCCGCTGTGTACAGATGAAGCACTCTCTGGTCAGTGGTTGTTGAGGGTGCCAGCGGTGCTTGTGTTCCTCCTGTTGTCTCTGGTCTCTCGTCTCTCATCGTCCTCCTGATGATCAGTGCATCTGTCTTTATGCCCTCTGTGGTCTCTCAGCCCTCATTGCCGTGTCCACTCTGTGGTCTCTGGGTCCTCATTGCTGTGTCCACTCTGTGGTCTCTCGGCCCTCATTGCTGTGTCCACTCTCTGGTTTCTCGGTCCTCATTGCTGTGTCCACTCTGTGGTCTCTCGGTCCTCATTGCTGTGTCCACTCTGCTGGTCTCTGGGCTCCTCATTGCTGTGTCCACTCTGTGGTCTCTCGGCCCTCATTGCCGTGTCCACTCTGTGGTCTCTCGGTCCTCATTGCTGTGTCCACTCTGGTCTCTGGGTCCTCATTGCTGTGTCCACTCTGGTCTCTCGGCCCTCATTGCTGTGTCCACTGTCTGGTCACTCAGTCCTCATTGCTGTGTCCACTCTCTGGTCTCTCAGCCCTCATTGCTGTGTCCACTGCCGTTCACAGTAGCAGTCGTGTAGCGGACACGTATCTGGTCACGCATATTGTAAGCCTGTCATCCCGCCATACTTCTGCCAAACGCTGCTGTGAATGGTTACACTGTTGAAGGGGCCATACTTACTCCTCTGTTCGTTTCATGCTGAAAAGGCCCCGCAGTCTGGCGTTTTGCAGTACCCTACCTGAAATTTCCCCAAAGTGTGGATCCTAAGACTGGACCGCTGACTCCGAAGCACGTGTAAACATTGGCGAAAAAGACAGTTCCATCGCGATCAGAATGATTTTTGGTGGTATTTCTGCCGGTGTTAGCATTGTGAACAGTTGTTTAAGAAACTTCTGACATAATTGGAGTTGTATGTTAGAAGATTACTGCCACTTGAGTACTGACAAAAAATAAAAAAACTGTTCAGTTTTACAGAAACCTACCGTGCAACTGATTTAGGCTGGGGCAGGAGGACGGATGTGGGGAAGGAGGCTTGCAGCTTGATGTTGGTGTCAGTGCTGGTTTGTGCTTGCTCTTCAGGTCCAATCCGGTGGTTTCATTTTTTTTTTTTTTTTTTTAAAGCTGTGGGCTTTTTGTTCCAACACTGTGCTCAGTCACAACTGGTCCAACTGTTGTTTTGCAGTCGTGTAGCATCAGCTTTTTTGCGTCTCTTTGTTGTCATGCAACCCACATGGGTTCCCCCCCCCCCCCCCCCACACACACACACACACACACTCCACCCTGCACTCTTTCTCAGGTTCAATAAAAGCACAGACTTTGACCAAACAAAAGACAATTCTGCTGAATCTGGCTTTCTCATTTTCTTGCTGTGTACTCATGTTGGTTATTTTAGGACAAATTTTGAGGAATTCCTGTAAATATGTTGCCATTTTTGTTGTTGTTTGCTTACTGGTTGCACTATTTGTGTTGAATTCTCTGGGTCAGACCACCTACCATCAGTGTGATACTCACTTTTAGACGGGTTTGGATGTTAAATCATTTTGCCATGATATAGCCCAAGTGTTTTTGTATTTTAGAAACCAGGAGCTTTTTTCTGGTGTTCGAGACAATCACTGTTTAAAGGTATGGTCACCAGGTCAGAGAGTATGCTATTACTAGTTGACAGCTGTACACAGCAGATTGGGTTGTCAGGTTGAAAAAGTATGATTTGTCTGACACCGGTAACGGATGATGTGCTTGACACTAGTAAAGGATGATTTGTCTGACACCGGTAACGGATGATGTGTTTGACACTAGTAAAGGATGATTTGTCTGACACCGGTAACGGATGATGTGCTTGACACCAGTAAAGGATGATTTGTCTGACACCGGTAACGGATGATGTGTTTGACATCAGTACAGGATGATTTGTTTGACACTGGTAAAGGGTGATGTGTTTGACACCAGTACAGGATGATTTGTTTGACACTGGTAAAGGGTGTTGTGTTTGACACCAGTACAGGATGATTTGTTTGACACCGGTAAACAGAGTTCAGGAGCTGTGTGGAAGTCGAGGTGGCTGTCCCGGGCTCCCGTCCCTAATAAGCCTACGGTTTCTGTGGACGTAAAACAACACTCAACCAACACTGGTAAAGAAGGATTTGTTTGACACCAGTGTCAGACTTGCTTGAGAGTAGAGTTGCAGTTGTCATGACAGTATGAATATTATCAGTGTCAGTGTCAGACTTGCTTGAGAGTAGAGTTGCAGTTGTCATGACAGTATGAATATTATCAGTGTCAGCGTCTGACTTGCTTGAGAGTAGAGTTGCAGTTGTCATGACAGTATGACATTTTTCAATGCAGACAGTGTCAGACATGCTAAAGAGTGGTGCTTGTCAGCGTTGCCCTGTCATACCGCATTCAGTGACATCTACATTTTTAGGTCACAGTGGCATCAGACATTTTGAAAGTGCCAGTTGTATAGTATTTCTTGGCCTGTTGTAGCCTTGTCCATTTTGAACTTTGTATGATTATTGAAAAAGACACGGGCTGGATCGCTGACATCACACCAAGTTGGATTTTGGCAGTTAAGTCAAAATAACGCGTGGTTGATATGGAGACAATTATAATATTTATGATGTACTCTCTTATGCGCTACTTTTCCAGATTGGGGCGCTAACCCCATTACAATGCAAAGAACCAAAGCACAGTAAAAACAAAACAAACAAAAACTTCCGTGAACATGTGAAGGAAGTATCAGCAGAAGAACGTGGCTGGCAGGTTGTCTCTGACCAAGCGAGTGCGTGTGCACGTAGGGAAGACAAAGATGGGAAGTATCAGCAGAAGAACGTGGCTGGCGAGTTGGTTTGTCAGGCAGACAGGAGCGGTTGCTGAGGCAGATGTAGCACAGAGAAGCGAGTTTGTACCGTATTCATGAATCAGTGGGCAGCCAGCGGAGGGCAGCAAGGTTTCTCTGCTTAATTTACACCTTAGTGCCAGAGTTTTTCTCCCCAAGACATGGTGTAAACGAGGACTTTCTGTCTTTATGTGATCATGACACGTTGCGTCTGCTGACATCCAATTAGTGAAAAAGTAAGACTGGTTGATGTATTTTTTTCGGTATGTTTTTATTCAGTCGAACGCAAATTTTGTATGATCGCTAACGACGTGGACAAAATCATGCGTAAGATAGTTTTTTTCCCCTTCAGTTTGGCAGAGGAGACGATGAATGCATTTTATGGCTGCAGAAACTTCAAAACGGTGGCCATTTGTTGGACACTCTGCCATCTACGTGAGGTGTTTTGAGCTGTGAATGATTCTGATTCTTAAGTAGTCTTGCACTTTCATGCCATTTTGATGACCTTGATCCAACCTCAAGGTCAGGGTTTGAGCCGAAACTGAAAGTGCCATTTTCCCCCCAGTCTTTCGTCTAGTCAAGTGTGAACTTTGGGTGGTTGCTGCAAGTGGACATGGTCCTGTTGACGACTGCCGTAATTTTAGCATGCGCGTTATTTTAACTAAAGGGAGATGATGTTTCCTGCCCAAGTAAAACCTCAGTGTTGGCGTTTTCGCAAAATGTTTTTAAAGCAGTTCTTTGAAACGAAACTCCAGACAGTTATGAGTTCTGTCAAGCTCTACATGACCAAACCAGTTTTGCATAAGCCTTAACTATTTTCATAGTTATGAGAGGTTTGTGAGAAACAGCCGTAACACCGTTTAATGGAGTATTGCGGTTTTGTGTTGTTGTTCTTTGCTTCTGTGTGTGTTTTGTTTTAGCATGTTTTCTTCTGGAAGTTGAGTTGGGCTACAAGCGCCGTGCTGCCCAGTCCTCCTGCTTTAGCATTGACCTCTTGTGGTGTGATGGTCATTATCATTATTATTGGACAGCTGGGATAGCTCAGTGGTTGGGGTGCCCGACTCATGGTTGAAAGGTCACAGGTTCGAGTCCCAGCAGGAGCGGTGGGAGAATTTTCTTCTCCAGGGTCAACTTTCTGTGCTGACTCTTATTTCGGTGCACGTTCCACCATCGTGTTACTGCAGTAAAAGACCCCGGTCATTCTGCCAAAAGTGCAGGTGGCAGGTTACAGCTAGACGCACATGCACCTTACGTATGTGGCTTTGCATGAAGTGACATGGTGCATGGTCGTATGGTGTACACGGTACGCGATGAGACAGCAGCAGTTTCATGTGGCACCAGCCATGTCAGCGCTGTAAGTACACCACTTGGGTGGATATTCTAAAGCACGCTGTAAAGAGCTAGTCATTCATGTAGAGTCTGCTCAGGAGTGGAAGATAGGGCTGTATGAAAGCGATCGGTGTCCATGTAGTATCTATCAGTAGTGATTATCCAGTATCAGTGTTATGCCTGTCACATTACCGAGGCACCTGGACAAACTATGACACTCCTGGTCTTTGATTTCCAAACACATAGCCAGCTTCTGAGGGCGCATCGAGAAATGCACAGGTCTGACCTGCTTTTCACCCGTATCCATGGGAGTGCTTCAGCCAGTGGGACACTAAGTCCGTGGGACAGTCAGTCCTGTCCATGGGACATTCAGTTCATGCTTGGGACACTCAGTTCATGGGACACTCACTTCATGGGACATTCAGTTCATGGTACACTCAGTTTATGGGACTCTCAGTTTATGGGACACTCAGTTCATGGGACATTCATTTTATGGGACACTCAGTTTATGGGAAACTCACTTCATGGGACATTCCGTTTATGGGAAACTCACTTCATGGGACATTCAGTTCATGGGAAACTCACTTCATGGGACATTCCGTTTATGGGAAACTCACTTCATGGGACATTCAGTTCATGGGAAACTCACTTCATGGGACATTCCGTTTATGGGAAACTCAGTTCATGGGACATTCAGTTTATGGGACACTCAGTTTATGGGACATTCAGTTTATGGGAAACTCAGTTCATGGGACATTTAGTTTATGGGAAACTCACTTCATGGGACACTCAGTTTATGGGAAACTCACTTCATGGGACCCTCAGTTCATCGGAGATTCAGTCTGGTTTGCGTGACAGTACAGTATTTGCGATAAGACACCCAAGTAAATCAAAGAGTGACCGAGCAGCAAACGAAGAGTGATGACCAAAGAAGGAAGCCAGATGCCAAAGGAAGAAGTCATTTGAAGTCACAAGCAGCTCATGCACGTTCCTCCCTTTGACATTTGTTATCGTGCAGCTATTGCGTGACAAAAACCCAACAGAGAGGTGTTTCGTCTTGCTGTGTAGCAACTTTCCTTTCCACTGATGTGTTGCGAAATGGAGTCATAGTACATGAAGCAGTAACGTGCAACATTTCAGTTTACAAATTAGAGGTGATGGGTATGTGTTACAACTATAGGCGTCAATGATAATGTGGGAAATGGATGCAGTGGTGATGGGTACGTGTTACAACTAATGGCGTCAATGTAGCGGTGATGGGTACGTGTTTCAACTAAAGGCGTCGATGATAATGTGGGAAATGGATGCAGCGGTGATGGGTACCTGTTACAACTAAAGGTGTCAATGATAATGTGGGAAATGGATGCAGCAGTGATGGGTACCTGTTACAACTAAAGGCGTCAATGATAATGTGGGAAATGGATGCAGCGGTGATGGGTACCTGTTACAACTAAAGGCGTCAATGATAATGTGGGAAATGGATGCAGTGGTGATGGGTACCTGTTACAACTAAAGGCGTCAATGATAATGTGGGAAATGGATGCAGCAGTGATGGGTACCTGTTGCAACTAAAACCGTCAATGATAACGTGGGAAATGGATGATAAAAGTGACTTGCGTGGTAATTTGTGTGTCCTTGACTGGTATGGTCATGCAGATAATATCACTCATGCCTTTGTTGAGACAGGGAATGGAATCAAAGTAGGTTTAGCTTTTGCTGTATTCAGTTTACCGTTTTGGGGGGCAAGCAAAATACTCCCTTAAATCAACACTACAAAATGTGTCTTAAAAACAACCGTGGTGGATTATTTCCCCTGATGCCAGGTGCACAGTGTCGAGCACGTTCCATGAACAGTAGCTTGCCTTTCCCCTTTCTGGCTTCGGTGGACATTCTGTTTGGTCGATGATTTTCCCCTTTCTGGCATCGGTGGACATTTTGTTTGGTTGATGATTTTCCCCTTTCTGGCATCGGCGGACAGTATGGCTGGTTAATGATTTTCACCTTTCTGTCATCGATGGACAGTATGGCTGGTTAATGATTATCACCTTTCTGGCATTGATGGACAGTATGGCTGGTTAATGATTTTCACCTTTCTGTCATCAATGGACAGTATGGCTGGTTAATGATTTTCACCTTTCTGTCATCGATGGACAGTATGGCTGGTTAATGATTTTCACCTTTCTGGCATCGATGGACAGTATGGCTGGTGAATGATTATCACCTTTCTGTCATCGATGGACAGTATGGCTGGTTAATGATTTTCACCTTTCTGTCATCGATGGACAGTATGGCTGGTTAATGATTATCACCTTTCTGTCATCAATGGACAGTATGGCTGGTTAATGATTATCACCTTTCTGTCATCGATGGACAGTATGGCTGGTTAATGATTTTCACCTTTCTGGCATCGATGGATAGTATGGCTGGTGAATGATTTTCACGTTTCTGGCATCGATGGACAGTATGGCTGGTTAATGATTTTCATCTTTCTGGCATTGATGGACAGTATGGCTGGTTAATGATTTTCACCTTTCTGGCATCGATGGACAGTATGGCTGGTTAATGATTTTCACCTTTCTGGCATCGATGGACAGTATGGTTGGTCGGTGATACCAGCATGGCCTTGTCTTGTATGCTTTCTTAATGAGGGTGGTACTGAAGGGATGAACTCTTTGAAAAAATTCTTGTTTGGTGGTTGTTTAAATGTATGATTTGTTTTATATTTGTCGTTTTCTGTATGGATTGATTTTGTAGATTTGACTGGAGAAAAGGTAAGAGAAGAGTGTTGAAATATGCACTTGCTTATGACAGAGTTTGATCATCCTGAGGTGACCCTGTGCGGTTGACAGGATGTTAAAATCCTGTGACTAGCTCACTCCACCTTTATGGTCGCATCATCTAGACACAGGATGTGCAAAATAGTTTGTTTGTTTTTCTGATGTGTTTGGCTGACCTATTTTCTAACTGAAATCGAAAAAATAAGGATCGAAGCGATGTTTCAGTTTTTTCCCCACAAGTCTACAGAATTTGCCGTCCCCTGATATTCATGCTGTGTTTCTGTGGGCCAGCTGTGAACGCCTGGGTCTTAGTGCAGATGGCACAACGGTTCAGGGTCAGCTGCATTCTGCAGTGTGTAGCACGAGGTTCCCAGGGTCCTTACATCTGCTTACAAGTACTTACAAATTGAATTGGCCAAGTAAGGTCCTTATATTTGCATCACGGTCCTTACGATCTGCTTACAAATACTTACAAATTGAGTTTGCCGAGTAAGGTCCTTATATTTGCATCACGGTCCTTACAAGTCTAGCTGATACTAAAAACGCACATGGGTAGTTGTAAAAGCCTCTCATTTTTTCCAAGTCAGCGACGCTGGATGGTTCCACACATTTACTGAATTTTGAAATCTTTCATATGTAGGTTGAGATGATGTCTGTAGCAGACGATGCTTTCCCCCATGTTCATTTAGATCATGCTGCAGCCAAAATCACAGTCGCAAGATTACGCGATAACTTCCAGCCATCTGGTTGCAAAATTTGAACTGTGCAAGAACCTGAGCTAACAGCAAAGATGCCAAGAAAATGTTCATTCCAAGACCGCTGGCCAGGAATGGGTTCTAAAAGATAAGCTGGACAAATACTACGCTTGATGTGTGGCATGCGAAATTCAGCTAATTTGTGTGTGTTCCTTACTGTTGCGATGGTCCTTACAAAATCTAATATTGGTCCTTATAAGGTCCTTATTTGGCTCTAGTCCAAGTCCCTGGGAACCATGATATTAATTTATTAGTAGCGTCTGTTTTTGTTTTGATACCAGCTGTAATCAAAGTGAAGCTTTGTTACTCAGGGAGTTGGCAAACAGTGTTTTGTTTGACAAACGTCTGATTTTAAACATCATCAGGATTTGACTCCTTGCAAACAGTGTTTTGTTTGACAAACGTCTGATCTTAAACATCATCAGGATTTGACTCCTTGCAAACAGTGTTTTTGTTTGACAAACGTCCGATCTTAAACGTCATCAGGATTTGACTCCTTTTTCTTTTCTTTTGTTAGTTCCATTTTGGTTTTTATTCATTTTGTGCTAGATTGTACAGAGCTGTCTTAATCAAGATTGTGATGCCTTTGTTTTAATTGACATGATGAAACAATGAATCTGTGCAATGATCAATGTTAGATTATTCATCTGTCCAGGCTTCCGAGAAAGCAAAAAACAAACTCACCTGGGCTTCTCTTTAACATCGCAATTTTCTCGGACATCATAGGTTAAGGTATAATAAATGTGGAAGTTTGCACGATAGTAGCGCTTGTTGAATTTTACCTGTTCATACAGCTTCGAGGCCTCAGCAGCAAAAACCAGTTTCAGAAATTAAAAGTTGTAGATCTTGCCATGGTCTTACGTAATAAGTTCAAACTTTGCATGGTTGTTAAATATACGGAGCGTATCATGCATATAATGCAATCTCTTTAATTATTAAAGCGCCGTCTTATTACGTCTGAGAATTATTTTACAAAAAATCTTGATTTTATTTCACAGCCAGGATTCCTGTACATGTAGGTGAATGAGACACGAAGAGGGGGGCCTTGTTGTTGGTCAAGTGTGACAACATTTTGATGCAAGCACAAGACTCCACGAAACACTGTTACTTAACTGACATATTGTTTGGGGTGTGTGTTTTTTTCTTCTCCAAAAGGAGTGACATTTCTTGTTGGTACCACGCAAGTGGCACCAACGTAAAGCCAGTTTAATAAGAAGAAGAGTGACTTTTGACTATTGAGGGATTTACTGCGCGTTGCCTTTGTCTCTTCCGGCAAAGGTATGTGGTTTGCATGTCTTTACCTGTATACCATGGAGCGCTCTCTCTGTTGGGATCATTCAAGACAGATGTTAGGAATAAGAACAAGCCCATTGGAGAATTTGTCATTCATATGTTCCTGTTATTATGTTGCTGTTTTTCTTCCGTTGAATGTTGTTTTTCTTCCGTTGAATGTGAGCATTTGCCATTCTTATTTTCCTGTTATTATGTTCTTTTCTTTGAATGTGAGCATTTGTCATTCTTATGTTCCTGTTATCATGTTTTTTCTTTGAATGTGAGCATTTGTCATCCTTATGTTCCTGTTGTCATGTTTTTTCTTTCAATGTGACCATTTGCCATTCTCATTTTCCTGTTATTATGTTCTTTTCTTTGAATGTGAGCATTTGTCATTCTTATGTTCCTGTTATCATGTTTTTTCTTCTTTGAATGTGAGCATTTGCCATTCTCATTTTCCTGTTATTATGTTCTTTTCTTTGAATGTGAGCATTTGTCATTCTTATGTTATTATGTTTTTTCTTTGAATGTGAGCATTTGCCATTCTTATTTTCCTGTTATTATGTTTTTTCTTTGAATGTGAGCATTTGCCATTCTTATTTTCCTGTTATTTTTTTTTCTTTGAATGTGAGCATTTGCCATTCTTATGTTCCTGTTATGTTTTTTTCTTTGAATGTGAGCATTTGCCATTCTTATTTTCCTGTTATGTTTTTTTCCTTTGAATGTGAGCATTTGCCATTCTTATTTTCCTGTTATTATGTTTTTTCTTTGAATGTGAGCATTTGCCATTCTTATTTTCCTGTTATTATGTTTTTTCTTTGAATGTGAGCATTTGCCATTCTTATTTTCCTGTTATTATGTTTTTTCTTTGAATGTGAGCATTTGCCATTCTTATTTTCCTGTTATTATGTTTTTTCTTTGAATGTGAGCATTTGCCATTCTTATTTTCCTGTTATTATGTTTTTTCTTTGAATGTGAGCATTTGCCATTCTTATTTTCCTGTTATTATGTTTTTTCTTTGAATGTGAGCATTTGCCATTCTTATTTTCCTGTTATTATGTTTTTTCTTTGAATGTGAGCATTTGCCATTCTTATTTTCCTGTTATTATGTTTTTTCTTTGAATGTGAGCATTTGCCATTCTTATTTTCCTGTTATTATGTTTTTTCTTTGAATGTGAGCATTTGCCATTCTTATGTTCCTGTTATTATGTTTTTTTCTTTGAATGTGAGCATTTGCCATTCTTATGTTCCTGTT
Source organism: Alviniconcha marisindica (assembly GCA_018857735.1). Lineage (NCBI taxonomy): Eukaryota > Metazoa > Mollusca > Gastropoda > Provannidae > Alviniconcha > Alviniconcha marisindica. Next base: position 83,050 of record JABMCL010003776.1, on the reverse strand, counting down.
ATATGTTTTTTCCTTTGAATGTGAGCATTTGCCATTCTTATTTTCCTGTTATGTATTTTTTTCCTTTGAATGTGAGCATTTGCCATTCTTATTTTCCTGTTATTATGTTTTTTCCTTTGAATGTGAGCATTTTTTTTTTGCCATTCTTATTTTCCTGTTATTATGTTTTTTTCCTTTGAATGTGAGCATTTGCCATTCTTATTTTCCTGTTATTATGTTTTTTCTTTGAATGTGAGCATTTGCCATTCTTATTTTCCTGTTATTATGTTTTTTCTTTGAATGTGAGCATTTGCCATTCTTATTTTCCTGTTATTATGTTTTTTCTTTGAATGTGAGCATTTGCCATTCTTATTTTCCAGTTATTATGTTTTTTTCTTTGAATGTGAGCTAGTTGAGCGGGCGCTCGTCTTGTGTGTAGAGACACTGGAAGAGGGACATGGCAGAGGAGGTAGGCCAGTGTAGATATACTCTCACCAGCCTTTGTCAGTATTAAAAACACACAAAACCCAACTTACCAGTGATAATCACCAGTTGGGTTTTTGTTGTTGATTTTTTTATTTTATTTTTTAAACATATTTTTAAAATGAATTTTGGGCTGAGAGGACAGGTAAAATTGAAATTTGAAATCATGTGAATATTTTGTGTGTATGTATTTATGTATGTGGACCTTGGAACAGCTCCCACTGATTGTGTTGGGTTTTAAAGTGTTGGACATTCCTAGCTCTTTGACACAATGGTTAGCATGGTACTTGGGTGGTGGCGCTAGCAGCAGTCGGGTCTTTTAGGGCATGGCTGAAGGTGAAGGCATGAAGTCAGACGCGGCAGTGTGAAGTTTCTCTTACTTCAGTCTGCACAGCAGATAGATATTGTTTGTATAATGTCAGTTGCCAGTTTTGAATAAACGTCGTGGACTGTGTGTGTGTGTGTGTGTGTGTGTGTGTGTGTGTGTGTGTGTGTGTGTGTGTGTGTGTGTCTCTCTCTCTCTCTCTCTGTCTCTTCGTCTCTGCGTCTCCTCTCTCTCTCTCTCTCTCTCTCTCTCTCTCTCTCTCCTTCTCTCTGCTGCGCGCGCGTGTGTGTGTGTCTCCTTCTCCCACCCCATCCTGTGTGTGTGTGTGTGTGTGTGTGTGTGTTGTTGTGCTCTCTCTCTCTCTCTCTCCTCTCTCTCTCTCTCTCTCTGTAGCTCCCCCCCCCCTCTCTCTCTTTCTTTCTCTCTACCCCCACCCCCCTCTGTGTGTGTGTGTGTGTGTGGGTATGATGATGGTGAAAACTACTCACGACCTTTGGGCCGGCCAGTCATCGTGTGGACACAGGACGGGAGACATGGACTTAGAGTAGTTATAAACCCGACATCTTCAAGGCCACAGTTTCATTGTAACTGACACTAAGATACAAGACTGGCGAAAGCAGACACAAAACTGCGCCAACTGACACTAACACTAAGATACAAGACGGGCGAAAGCAGACGGCGAAACTGCACCAGCTGACACTAAGATACAAGACTGGCAAAAGCAGACGGCGAAACTGCACCAACTAACACTAAGATACAAGACGCGAAAGCAGACGGCGAAACTGACACTAAGATACAAGACTGGCGAAAGCAGACGGCGAAACTGCACCAACTGACACTAAGACACAAGACTGGCGAAAGCAGACGGCGAAACTGACACTAAGATACAAGACTGGCGAAAGCAGACGGCGAAACTGCACTAACTGACACTAAGATACAAGACTGGCGAAAGCAGACGGCGAAACTGCACCAACTGACATTAACGCTAAGATACAAGACTGGCAAAAGCAGACGGCGAAACTGCACCAACTGGCATTAACACTAAGATACAAGACTGGCGAAAGCAGACGGCGAAACTGCACCAACTGCTTCCGCCACACGGGGCTATTCAACTAATTACTAAAGGCTCATCAATTTATAAAGAACATCCGAGCGACGTCAAAGGCATTTATATTGATAACGATAAACAGACATACTGGAATTTAAAAAAAAAAAAAAAAAAAAAAAAGACAAATCCATCTTACAAATTGAATTAGGTTTACAAGATCCAAACAGATAAAAGGTTCAAAATAACGCTATTTTTTAGGGCAAAACACGACACGCGAAATTTCGGGGTAATCCCCTTTATCAGGCTACAAAACGACACAACAATTAAATGCAGAAAAACGATGAAAAAAATTAATGCGATAGAGAGCTAGTCCACTTATCTTTTTGGGGGTGAGGAGAATCCGGTGCTTGGGAGAATCATTCATTTCACAATACCTCTCTGTCAGACCCCCTCTCTCTGTCAGACCCCCTCCCCCCGCCACCCTCTCTCTGTCACCCTCCCCCCGCCACCCTCTCTGTCACCTCCCCCCGCCACCCTCTCTGTCAACCCCTCTCTGTCACCCCCCCCTCTCTGTCAGACCCCTCCCCCCGCCACCCTCTCTGTCAGACACCCTCCCCCCGCCACCTCTCTGTCAGACACCCTCCCCCCGCCACCCTCTCTGTCAGACACCCTCCCCCCGCCACCCTCTCTGTCAGACACCCTCCCCCCGCCACCCTCTCTGTCAGACACCCTCCCCCCGCCACCCTCTCTGTCAGACACACCTCCCCCCGCCACCCTCTCTGTCAGACACCCTCCCCCGCCACCCTCTCTGTCAGACACCCTCCCCCGCCACCCTCTCTGTCAGACACCCTCCCCCCGCCACCCTCTCTGTCATCACCCTCCCCCCTGCGCACCCTCTCTGTCAGACCCCCTCCCCCGCCACCCTCTCTGTCAGACACCCTCCCCCCGCCACCCTCTCTCTGTCGACACCCTCCCCCGCCACCTCTCTGTCAGACACCCTCCCCCCGCCACCCTTCTGTCAGACACCCTCCCCCCCACCTCTCTGTCAGACACCCTCCCCCCGCCCCACCCTCTCTCTGTCACCCCACCCTCTCTGTCAGAACACCCTCCCCCCGCCACCTCTCGTCAGACACCCTCCCCCCGCCACCCCTCCCCTCTGTCAGACACCCTCCCCCCGCCACACTCTCTCTGTCCACCCCCCCCCCCACCCTCCCCTCTCTGTCACACCCTCCCCCACCACCCTCTCTGTCCACACCCTCCCCCACCCACCCTCTCTGTCACACACCCCTCCCCCACCACCCTCTCTGTCACACCCCTCCCCCACCTCCATTACACTTCTGTCACACACCTCTCTCTGTCACACACCCTCCCCACCACCCCCCACCACACTCTCTCTGTTACACCCCTTCCACGCCACCCTCTCTCTCTCTATCATGGCACCCTCTCTTTGTGTACCCCTCTCTGTCACACCCCCCACCCCCCCCTTCCTCCTCTCTCTAGCTTCCTCCCCCGCCCCATCTGTCTGTCTCTGTCTGTCTCTCCCTCTCTCTAGCTCTCCCCACCTCTCTCTCTCCCTCTCTCTATAACTCTCCCCACCTCTCTATCTCTGTAGCTATCCTCACCTCTCTCTCCCCCTCTCTCTGTAGCTCTCCCCACCTCTCTCTCTGTAGCTATCCTCACCTCTCTCTCTCTCCCTCTCTCTGTAGCTCTCCCCACCTCTCTCTCTATAGCTCTCCCCACCTCTCTCTCTCTCTGTAGCTCTCCTCACCTCTCTCTCTCCCTCTCTCTGTAGCTCTCCCACCTCTCTCTCTATAGCTCTCCCCACCTCTCTCTCTCTCTGTAGCTCTCCTCACCTCTCTCTCTCCCTCTCTCTGTAGCTCTCCCCACCTCTCTCTGCTCTCCCCACTTCTCTCTCTCTCTCTCCTTCTCTCTCTCTCTCTCTCCCCTTCCTCTCTCTCTCCTCTCTCTCTCTCTCTGTAGCTCTCCCCACCCCTCTGTCTCTGTCTCTCTCTGTAGCTCTCCCCACCTCTCTCTCTATAGCTCTCCCCACCTCTCTGTCTCTCTGTAGCTCTCCTCACCTCTCTCTCTCCCTCTCTCTGTAGCTCTCCCCACCTCTCTCTCTATAGCTCTCCCCACCTCTCTCTCTCTCTTAGCTCTCCTCACCTCTCTCTCTCCCTCTCTCTGTAGCTCTCCCCACCTCTCTCTCTGTAGCTCTCCCCACGTCTCCTCTCTCTTCTCTCCTCTCTCTCTCTCTCTCTCTCTCTCTCTCTCTCTCTCTCTCTCTCTCTCTCTCTCTCCCCACCCCTCTGTCTCTGTCTCTCTCTGTAGCTCTGCCCACTTCTCTCTCTCTCTCCCCCTCTCTCCCTCTCTCTGTGTAGCTCTCCCCACTTGTCTCGCTCTCTATCTCTCTCCCTCCTCTCTGTATCTCTCCCCACCTCTCTCTCTCTCTCTCTCTCTCTCTCTCTCTCTCTCTCTCTCTCTCTCTCTCTCTCTCTCTCTCTCTCTCTCAGTAGTTCTCCCCATCTCTCTCCCTCTCTCTCTTTTTGGAATACACATTCGAATCCAGCAACTGTTACAATGGACTGAACCCCCGATGGTGGTGAAGTGTTGCTTAATGTCCTCAGATGTCAGTTGACATATTAGGGACAAGTTGCGACCAATGCCGAAGCACGGTTCAATAATTCTTTACGTCCACGGAAACCAGAAGGCTCGTTAGGACGGACAGCCCAGGACGGCCACCTCGACTCTCACACAGCTCCTGAACTCTGATGAACCCCCGAAAGTTTAGAGAGCCTTTAGTACTGGCCGGCGTTTGCAGCTGTCCTGCTGGTGAGTCTGTAAGCGGATTAGTGCCGTCACAGTCCATTGGAGAACGGTACTTGTCGGGTCGAGGACAGGATTAATCGCATTACACACAGAAAACAACTCGCAGAACGTTCGGTACCTAACGGCGGTCGGGACAGTCGCACCTGGTAGGTAAAGACCCGCACGCCTACAGTCTGCAAATAGGAAACGTTGAGGAGCTTGAGACGCTAACGCCTACAGTCTGCAAATAGGAAACGTTGAGGAGCTTGAGACACTAACGCCTACAGTCTGCAAATAGGAAACGTTGAGGAGCTTGAGACACTAACGCCTACAGTCTGCAAATAGGAAACGTTGAGGAGCTTGAGACACTAACGCCTACAGTCTGCAAATAGGAAACGTTGAGGAGCTTGAGACGCTAACGCCTACAGTCTGCAAATAGGAAACGTTGAGGAGCTTGAGACGCTAACGCCTACAGTCTGCAAATAGGAAACGTTGAGGAGCTTGAGACCTAACGCCTACAGTCTGCAAATAGGAAACGTTGAGGAGCTTGAGACACTAACTGTGTACAGTCTGCAAAAGGACACGTTGAGGAGCTTGAGACACTAACGCCTACAGTCTGCAAATAGACACGTTGAGGAGCTTGAGACGCTAACGCCTACAGTTGCAAATAGGAAACGTTGAGGAGCTTGGACCTAACGCCTACAGTCTTCACAATAGGAAACGTTAGCCAGTTACCTATCCAGTTGCATCCATGTAACCTTCAGTCTTAGAACTACTGTGTCCAATACCGTTGGAAGCATTTCCACTCCCCCTCGTTGACTGTACACTCAGATTTCGATCCTTCCGCTCTGTGAACACTGCACTCTTCTACGTCAGGCTGACTAGCCATTCCTGTTCCATTTGCTGTCGTTCTCTGTCTTCCTCGATCTGTCTGCTTCTGTCCTGTTTGATTTGCTCTCTCCCTGCTCTGCTGTCTGTCTGTCTCTGTTTGATTTGCTCTCTCCCCTCTGTCTGTCTGTCTGTCCTGTTTGATTTGCTCTCTTTCCCTCTGTCTGTCTGTTGTCTGACTGTCGTCTGTTTGATTTGCTCTTGCTGTTCTTGTCTGTCCTGTTTGATTTGCTCTGTCGTCTGTCTGTCTGTTTGATTTCTCTCCCTTTGTCTGTTGTGGTGTTTGTTGTTGTGTTGCTGCTGCTGTTTGTTTGTGTGGTGTGTGTGTGTGTGTGTGTGTGTGTGTGTGTGTGTTGTGTGTTGTGTGTGTTTGTGTGTGTGTGTGAGCGCGTGCCGCGCGCACGCGCACGCTCGTCATTCTTCTCACCACTGCGTGACGTCAGTCTTCTGGGAGTGTAGACTGAAGACAGACGGTGTCTCAGAGGGAACAGCGCAGGTCTGTCGTAAGTCTCACGGATGAAACAAACAGCGCGTGTGGTTAGCCAATCAGATCGCTCAGAGACAGGGCAGGTCTGTCGTAAGTCTCACGGATGAAACAAACAGCGCGTGTGGTTAGCCAATCAGATCGCTCAGAGACAGGGCTGTGGTCCAAAAGTTGATCAGTCCCACTAAACACGCCGGATCCGATCCGGAAACGTTTCGGTTACGGCCAGTCATGGCCAGTCATGGCTATTACGGCCAGCGTACAGCCACAATCGGGCCGGATCGTATATCTGCCGGATCCGACTTCTCGCATCCGTTTCAGTTCCGTTTTTCCAAAGAAGGCATGGATCATATTGTGCAAAACCGACCCGGATCCGAACTGGATGGCCTGGTCAGGGTTTGGCCAAATGCATCTGGTCTGGAAGCAAGCCAAATGCATCTGGTTTGCAAGAATCATCCGGCCCGCTTCTGGCCAATGCTTCCCAGCCAATCCGGACCGGATGCGAATGGGATCCGGCATGTTTACTGGTCGTGGTTCGCTCCATGTGACGGCCGTCAAGAAAAGGTACCGCTGTACCCGACCGTAAAGCCTCACTGTGGTGTCCGGTATGTAACGAACAAAGCGAGGTGGACCGGATACCGGGCCAAGAGCGTGATCGTGTTTCAAGTGTTCTCAAGTGTTCTCCACCGCCATCCGAGCTCACCGATACACCATCAACACGTCTACCTTCATCACACTCTCAAGAGCTCAGGAGCCGTGTGAATGTCGAGGTGGCCGCCCTGGGCTCCCCGTCCCTAATAAGCCTTGTGGTTTCTGCGGACGTAAAGCAACATTGAACTTGGACCAGAGCTCAGGAGCCGTGTGAATGTCGAGGTGGTCGCCCTGGGCTCCCCGTCCCTAATAAGCCTTGTGGTTTCTGCGGACGTAAAGCAACACTGAAACTGAAGAAAACAACAACAACAGCCCAGACTCACCAAATCCTCCTTGGTGAGTACTTCAACTGAGCAGCACGAAGACTGCATGTTAGTTTGGTTATATGTGTTTAACGCCGAGTTGTGTCCAAAGAGGTGCTGGCAAGGCCCGTGATCACAGAGATGCGGGAAGAGGGAGAACAATACAATACAATACAATACAATACAGTATAACTTTATGGCCAAGTGTCAATACACTGATTGCACGAGGAATGTTTTGTGGTGCCAAGTACACTCATCACACATTCACTCCAATCATAAAACATTTAATTACAACAACAGCAACAACAACAAAATTATATAGAGAAAAAAAATCCAGGTAAAAATCCCACTGGCATCCAGCTGTGCGTATCACATAAAATAAAATTGCCACTTCCCGAGGACCCCCTCTTAAAAGTTACTGTCCTAAGAAAAGCAGTTATAAGAATTATCTACAACAAATTAATTAATTAACCCCGCCGGCGTACTCCCCTGGCCACTACCACCCTGACCCATCCAAGATCCTACGCACTAAAAACTAAAAACATCCCCGCCTGGACTCAGTTGACACGGGAATGGGCCTAGACTTTACCTAACGCTACACTGTCACCAACAGATCGACTCCTGCATTAATTAAGACGGGCAGCGATGAGAGCCATTTTAATGTTTCATTAACTGCGAGAGACAAAATCCTCAACACAGTGTCCACAGACCACAACTTTTGGAGAGAAGAGAACCGAAGCGGAATCGAACCGAAGTCCTTCTGCTTACCAGCCTAAGGCCTTACCGCTGGGCCAAACCGGCTCAGCTGCAGCATCATTTTGTCTCTTTCCGGCTCGTGGTAAATTTGGCCCTTCATCGCGAGAATTTGTTGGCGTGATGGTTTCTTGTTACGATCAAAACTTCTGGCATTTTTATCAGATCATTTCCTTAACCCTTCAGTGATTGTGCTATCAAGTAATTTGGTAAGTTCCTTCTTTACTGATGTCGCATGACTCTGGTCAACGTCTAATTGTTTTCGCTTTTCGCTGAACTGCTTTATTCACTGATTAACTTCTGCTTGACTCATTGTTTGACTGCTGGTGATA
>JABMCL010003776.1:37500-65000 GCA_018857735.1 Alviniconcha marisindica | reverse complement strand
AAGGGAGAGAATGCTCAAAGTAAGGGAGAGAATACTCAAAGTAAGGAAGAGCATGTTCATGGAAAGGGAGAGAATGCTCAAAGTAAGGGAGAGAAAACAGCGTTACTCAAAGTAAGGGAGAGAAAACAGCGTTGCTCAAAGTGAGGGAGAGAAAACAGCGTTACTCAAAGTAAGGGAGAGAATACTCAAAGTAATGGAGAGAAACCTAAAAGCAAGGGAGAGAATGCTCGAAGTAAGGGGGAGAAAACAGCGTTACTCAAAGTGAGGGGGAGAAAACAGCGTTGCTCAAAGTGAGGGAGAGAAAACAGCGTTACTCAAAGTGAGGAAGAGAAAACAGTAGGTTGCTCAAAGTGAGGGAGAGAAAAACAGCGTTACTCAAAGTGAGGGAGAGAAAACAGCGTTGCTCAAAGTGAGGGAGAGAAAACAGCGTTACTCAAAGTGAGGAAGAGAAAACAGTGTTGCTCAAAGTGAGGGAGAGAAAACAGCGTTGCTCCAAGTAAGGGAGAGAAAACAGCGTTGCTCAAAGTGAGGGAGAGAAAACAGCGTTACTCAAAGTAAGGGAGAGAATACAGCGTTACTCAAAGTAAGGGAGAGAATACAGCGTTACTCAAAGTAAGGGGGAGAAAACAGCGTTACTCAAAGTAAGGGAGAGAAAACAGCGTTACTCAAAGTGAGGGAGAGAATACAGCGTTGCTCAAAGTGAGGGAGAGAAAACAGCGTTACTCGAAGTAAGGGAGAGAAAACAGCGTTACTCAAAGTGAGGGAGAGAATACAGCGTTGCTCAAAGTGAGGGAGAGAAAACAGCGTTGCTCCAAGTAAGGGAGAGAAAACAGCGTTACTCAAAGTGAGGGAGAGAAAACAGCGTTACTCAAAGTAAGGGAGAGAATACTCAAAGTAATGGAGAGAAACCTAAAAGCAAGGGAGAGAATGCTCGAAGTAAGGGAGAGAAAACAGCGTTACTCAAAGTAAGGGAGAGAATACAGCGTTGCTCAAAGTGAGGGAGAGAAAACAGCGTTACTCAAAGTAAGGGAGAGAAAACAGCGTTGCTCAAAGTGAGGGAGAGAAAACAGCGTTACTCAAAGTAAGGGAGAGAAAACAGCGTTGCTCAAAGTGAGGGAGAGAATACAGCGTTGCTCAAAGTGAGGGAGAGAAAACAGCGTTACTCAAAGTAAGGGAGAGAATACAGCGTTGCTCAAAAGTAAGGGGCCTCACTGGGACCGATAGTTACATAAACAGCATTAAGGAATTACCTCTAAGTCTTACGACTCGCGCGTTTTTTTAATTCTTTTTTATCCCTTCATAATCCTGCTGCATTCTTCTGCTGTATATTTACTCACCCCGAGAGGAAAATAGCCCTAACAGCCGCGTTGCATTTGGTCTAGCCGGCAACAAACAAGACGACACGCTGGCTGCACACACCGAGCTCCCTGGAGCGTGAAAGCTGGCACTACAAGCCAACACCACGAAACAATGTGCAGGCGTGGGTAAGACGACATTCCCGCTGGCAAACAGTGACGAGTGCAGCGAAGGTTGAAGCGTCGGGCCTGCTCTGGAAACAGTTCCAGTCTTTCCCTTCTCATCGCTTTCTGTCTGTTGTAATCATGTCCTGCCCTGTCTGTTGTAATCATGTCCTGCCCTTGTCTGTTGTAATCATGTCCTGCCCTGTCTGTTGTAATTATGTCCTGCCCTGTCTGTTGTAATTATGTCCTGCCTTGTCTGTTGTAATTATGTCCTGCCCTGTCTGTTGTAATTATGTTCTGCCCTGTCTGTTGTAATTATGTCCTGCCTTGTCTGTTGTAATTATGTCCTGCCTTGTCTGTTGTAATTATGTCCTGCCTTGTCTGTTGTAATCATGTTCTGCCCTGTCTGTTGTAATTATGTCCTGCCCTGTCTGTTGTAATCATGTCCTGCCCTGTCTGTTGTAATCATGTTCTGCCCTGTCTGTTGTAATTATATCCTGCCTTGTCTGTTGTAATTATGTCCTGCCTTGTCTGTTGTAATCATGTCCTGCCCTCTCTGTTGTAATCATGTCCTGCCCTGTCTGTTGTAATTATGTTCTGCCCTGTCTGTTGTAATTATGTTCTGCCCTGTTTGTTGTAATCATGTCCTGCCCTCTCTGTTGTAATTATGTCCTGCCCTGTCTGTTGTAATTATGTCCTGCCTTGTCTGTTGTAATCATGTTCTGCCCTGTCTGTTGTAATTATGTTCTGCCCTGTCTGTTGTAATTATGTCCTGCCTTGTCTGTTGTAATTATGTCCTGCCTTGTCTGTTGTGTCTCAGTCCTACGATCTTTGTTATGTCCTCTCATTTCTGCTGCGCGTCCCAGCAAGTTTGTTCTATGTCCTACCGTTTATGTTACCTGTCCTACCGTTTCTGTTACCTGTCTTACTGCTTCGATTATCTGTCCTACCGTTTATGTTGCCTGTCCTACCGTTTCTGTTACCTGTCTTACTGCTTCGATTATCTGTCCTACCGTTTATGTTGCCTGTCCTACCGTTTCTGTTACCTGTCCTACTGCTTCGATTACCTGTCCTACCGTTTCTGTTACCTGTCCTACCGCTTCGATTACCTGTCATATCGTTTCTGTTACCTGTCCTGTCGTTTCTGTTACCTGTCTTATCGCTTCTATTACTTCTGTTACCTGTCCTACCGTTTCTGTTACCTATCCTACCGTTTCTGTTACTTGTCCTACCGCTTCTGTTACTGTCCTACCGCTTCTGTTACTGTCCTACCGCTTCTGTTACTGTCCTACCGCTTCTGTTACTGTCCTACCGCTTCTGTTACCTATCCTACCGTTTCTGTTACTGTCCTACCAATGTCTTTGACAATGTTGCTGCGTCGTGAGCAAGGCGCAAGTGGATACAGAGAGCTCAGTAAGTCAACAGTCAACATCGTCGTCGTCGTCATCATCATTATCATCATCATCACCATCATCGCTTATAGTAGTACAAGAAGAAAGTAAAACAGAGACAGAGGAAAAAACACACCAATACAGACGTAATGTCAAATGAACGGATATTGTTTTGTATTCGTCTAAATAAACACAAATTCGTGTCAAATTCAACAGTGTGTGTGTGTGTGTGTGTGTGTGTGTGTGTGTGTGTGTGTGTTGTGTGTGTGTGTGTGTGTGTGTGTGTGTGTGTGTGTGTGTGTGTGTGTGTGTGTGTTCAGCAGCACTTTTGTAAATAGGTCTCACAAAGCAGTATCAAACTAGGACCAACAGAAGGCGAAAATGTCAATAACAATGACGGCGTACAAAAAGCTAAATGACTTCGTGGCTGGCATGCCTCTCTCAAGGGTGGAATGACACGATGGCTTAAGATTAAGAGAAAGCGCGCGCGCACACGCACACACACCCGCACGCACCACCCCCCCCCCCACACACCACACACACACACCACGCACGCACACGCACCGCACGCACACGCACGCACACACACACACACACAACACACCACACCGGTAAGCTAAACACGTCAGCACCTACTAGCTGCAATACCACGACACACACACAACACACACACACACACACACACACACACACACACACACACACTCGTTTGGTTAAGGCTAAACACGTATGCACCTTACTTAAGTGGCTTTGCATGAAGTGACGTGATGCATGGTAGTATGGTGTACACAGAACGCACAGAGACTGCAGCAGTTTTATGTGGCACCAGTCTTGACAGCGCCGTAAGTACACCACTTGCCCTCGAGCAAACTGACAAAGGACGATGAGCATCAACAACAATCAAGAATCGCAGTGCAATCCATCATACTACAGTATTTGTGGACGTTCGGAGGGCGTTTGTATCAGCACCGGACGTCCACCTCCACTTTCACACAGCTGCTGAGCTCTGAAAGTGTGTGTGCAATGGAGCTCCAGCTGTGACTTTCACACAGCTCAGCTCTGAAAGTGTGTGTGCAATGGAGCTCCAGCTGTGACTTTCACACAGCTCAGGAGCTCTGAAATGGGTGCGATGGAGCTCCTGCTGTGACTTTCACACAGCTGCTGAGCTCTGAAAGTGTGTGTGCAATGGAGCTCCAGCTGTGACTTTCACACAGCTCAGGAGCTCTGAAAGTATGTGTGTGTGCAATGGAGCTCCTGCTGTGACTTTCACACAGCTCAGGAGCTGGAGCTCTGAAAGTGCGTGTGCAATGGAGCTCCAGCTGTGACTTTCACACAGTTCAGCTCTGAAAGTGTGTGTGCGATGGAGCTAGTGCTGTGACTTTCACACAGCTCAGGAGCTGGAGCTCTGAAAGTGCGTGTGCAATGGAGCTCCAGCTGTGACTTTCACGCAGCTCAGGAGCTCTGAAAGTGTGTGCGCAATGGAGCTCCTGGTGTGACTTTCACGCAGCTCAGGAGTTCTGAAAGTGTGTGTGCAATGGAGCTGCTGCTGTTTAGCTTCTTGCGATTAGAACTGCTTGTAGTCATTGTTATTGTCGTTTTCCGTTTGCGGTGTCTCAACGTGGATGTAGTTTATTTGTATTCAGTTTTGTATATCGCGCCGAACTCTGCTTTCATGTTAGAGGTTCGCGCTTTACAAACATTTCATTAGTAGTAGTATTTAGTCCCCTCTGCTTCAGTCCCAACCAACAGTCACCACTTAGACACAGGTTCGGTTTTGTCGACACCTTCCTCAGTAGCAGTATTCCCCTCTGCTTTGTTTTGTCGACACATTTCACTGGTAGTATCATTCCCCTCTCCTTCCCCGAGAAACAGGCCCAAAACGTCTGCCGGTTGTCACGCGATAGAACACAGAGACCGAAATTACTGACCGTCTCGGCGCGGTCTGTCGCCGATAAAGGGCGACCACTCCGCAGCTTTATAGAGTGTCGTGTCCGAGTTATCAGCCCCGGAATAAGATATGGCTACCGTGGCAGTGGGCAAAGGTGGAGGTTCACAAACATCCAGCCGCTAACCCGCCAGTTGGTGGGAGCCGGTTTGGCCTGGCGGTTCATTAGGTGTTAGGTTGGTAAGCGGAAGGGCCTCGGTTCGATTCCGCTTCGGCTCTCCTTTCTCTTCAGAAAGGTTGTGGTTTGTGGACACTGCAGTCTTGTGACTTTGACCCTCACAATAATTCTTAAGGAAACATTAAAATGGCTCTCATTCCATCTTAATGCAGGAATCATTCTGGTGGTGACAGTGTAAGCGATAGGTATGTAATCCCCCTCTTCCCCCACCTCCGTACCCCCTTCCACCCTTCCGCCGTCCCTAATAAGCCTTATGGTTTCTGCGGACGTTAAGCACCAGGTTTACTTTCTTCACCTCTATACCCCCCCCCCCCCCCCTCCCCGTCCCTAATAAGCCTTATGGTTTCTGTGGACGTTAAGCACCCTGTTTACTATTACCCGCCAATATCCACCCCCTGTAATTGTGACAAGAGCTGATTGCGACACTGAAAAACTCCACCCGGGGTGCCAGCCAGCGTGTGGGCCTACGGGGGTATCTTGTGGAGTGTTACGAGTCTCCGGGAGCAGATGAAAGATAGGATCTTGGCTGGCTCGGGTGCTTTCGAAGATAGGATCTTGGTTTGCCCCTGGTAAGTCCACAGGAGGGGTAGGTATAGGTTAGCCCCTGGTACGCCCAAAGGAGGGGTAGGTACAGTTAGCCCCTGGTAAGTCCACAGGAGGGGTAGGTAGGTATAACACCACAGCGAGAGACTGCACACTGCCTGTGGCGTGCCCGGCACAGTGACCTGCCTGCTGTCACAGTTTCCATGGCGGGAGCTGCTCGGTGCTAGCCGCTGTGACCTCTGGCAGAGCTGGTGTCGGGATCAGAGCCCCCCGTGTGGAGGTCAGCTACCAGAGCCCTGTGTGTAAGATCTTGTAGAGCGCGGCAGCCCCCAGTATACTGTGTATACACCGGCAGACCCGGTGTTGTGAGCGGTCGTCAGAGTAGTGTATGCTATTGTGTTACGCCGAGTGTTTGCTGCCAGTCGCTTTCATTCGCCCGGCCCGTAGCCACAGCGGGAGTTCCTGCTCTGCTGGACTCTCTGATCTACACCCACTGTGCGGCTCTCTGATCTACACAGACTGTTCGACTCTCTGATCTACACCGTCTGTGCAACTCTCTGATCTACACAGACTGTGCAACTCTGATCTACACAGACTGTGCAACTCTGATCTACACAGACTGTGCAACTCTCTGATCTACACCGACTGTGCGACTCTCTGATCTACACCGACTGTGCGGCTCTCTGATCTACACCGACTGTGCGACTCTCTGATCTACACCGACTGTGCGACTCTCTGATCTACACAGACTGTGCAACTCTCTGATCTACGCCGACTGTGCAATTCTGATCTACGTGCAATTTTCTTATCTACACCGAATGTGCAACTCTCTGATCTACATCGACTGTGCAACCATTCAGTGATCCACAGCGAGCAAGTCATCAGTGATGTACAGTCAGCTAGTCCCGATTAGTGATTTACAGTGAGCTAGTCCCGATTAGTGATTTACAGTGAGCACGTTATCAGTGATCTACTATGAGCACATCATCAGTGATCTATTGTGAACAAGCCATCAGCGATCTACAGTGAGATAATAGTCAGTGATGTACAGTCAGCAAGTCCTGATTAGTGATTTGCAGTGAGCAAGTCATCAGTCATCTACTGTGAGTACATCATCAGTGATTTACTGTGAGCACATCATCAGTGATCTGCAATGACCAAGTCTCAGTGATCTACGGTAATCAAAATACCAGTGATCTACTATGCCAGGTCTTCAGTGATTTACGGTTATCAAAACAGTGATCTACGGTGATCATGTCTTCAGTGATTTATAGTGATAAAAACTGTGATCTGCAGTGGCCAAATTTTCAGTGATCTACAGTAATCAAAACATCAGTGATCTACAGCGACCAATTCTTAAGTGATTTATGGTGCTCAAAACATCAGTGATCTACAGTAACCAAGTCTTCAGTGAGTGACTAGGTCTTCAGCGATCTACGGTGATCCGAACATCAGTGATCTACGGTGAGCATGTAACGGTGTCAACATCGTCTGTTTGCCTGTTGTGTTTTTGTGGGTAAGACGGCATCAATGTCCGTTACTTTTGTTGTTGTTCTTTGGTCGTTTGCTTGGAATCACACGACAGTTCCCTACAAATACACATCACAAGCACAGAACAAGCCTCACAGAAAGGACACCCAGTTCTCTTGTTCGAGTGTATCGTTGTTGTTGCTGTTGGTGGTGTGTGTGTGTGTATGTGTGCGTGCGCGCCCTCAATGTGTGTGTGTGTGTGTGTGTGTGTGTGTGTGTGTGTGTGTGTGTGTGTGTGTGTGTGTGTGTGTGTGTGTGTGCATGTGTGTGTGTGTGTGTGAGAGTGTTTGTGTGTGTATGTTTGTGTGTGCGTTCGTGCGTCCGTTCGTGCGTGTGTGCGTGCGTGCGTGCGTGCGTGCGCGCGCGTGTGTGTATGTGTGTGTGTGTGTGTGTGTGTGTGTGTGTGTGTGTGTGTGTGTGTGTGTGTGTGTGTGATCCCTAGCTGAACGATTCCAACTTGGCAGCACCTTTGGACGGCTGCCCGGCCTGTTCCTGTTGAACCTGTCGCAGAGGGGACAATAGGGCCGCACTGAGCTGACACAGCCAGGCCCACCGGCCCTCACGCCTTGCCCCTCTTTCCCAAGCTAGTGGCGGTCTCACACGCGCGCGCGTGTGTGTGTATGTGTGTGTGTGTATGTGTGTGTGTGTGTGTGTGTGTGTGTGTGTGTGTGTGTGTGTGTGTGTGTGTGTGTGTGTGTGTGCATGCATGCGTGTGTGCGTGTGTATGTTTTTGTGTGTTTGATGATGCGTACTTGACATTGTTTTTCTTGATTTCTCTGCTCTCTCTGCTTGACCTATCCGCCGCTTTTGACACTATCGTCCACTCCATTCTACTCTCCATCATACTTTTGACGTTTCTGGCACTGCTCTGTCTTGGTTTCAGTCATACCTCTCTGATCGAACTCAGCCTTCGCTCCTGCAGCCTTAAACTTCGGTGTCCCCCAGGGGTCAGTGCTTGGTCCTATTCTCTTTGTCCTTTACACCCATCCTATTTCTCAAATTGTGTCCTATCGTTCTCTTTCACATCATAGTTTCTCTGATGACAACCAGCTGTACAAATCTGGCAACATTACTCAACTTCCTGAAATTATTCATTCAACTCAGTCTTGTATCTCGGATGTAAAAGCAAGGATGACAAATAATGAACTGCAGTTAAACAGTGATAAAACGGAAATGATTCTTACTGCTACAAAGACGGTTCTCAACTCTGACTCTGTTCCACAGTCCTAAATCTGGAGGGTTCTGACATCAAATTTGCCAACACAGTTCGCAACCTAGGTGTCTGTCTTGATCCTACTCTCTCTTTCCAACAGCAAATCTCCTCCGTTTGTTGTATCTGCTATCTTGAACTTCGTCGGATTAGTGCAGTACGCCGCTATCTGTCTGAAGATGTCACCAAAAACTGTTGTGTGCGTTTGTTCTTTCAAGACTAGATTATTGCAACTCGCTTTTGGCGGGCTGTCCTAAGTATCTTCTTTCTAAACTCCAAAAAGTACAGAACAATGCTGCAAGACTCATTTTCAGAACAACCAGATCTGCCCACGTCACTCCTATGCTTCATTCTCTTCACTGGCTACCTATTGAGAAGAGGATCGAATACAAATTGTTTTTGCTTTGCTTTAAGATCATTTCTCATCAGGCTCCCATCTACCTTTCAGAACTTCTTCACCTTTACACTCCTCCCGCAGCTCCGCTCTTCTACAGACACCCGAGTGTTCAGAATATCATCCTTCCAAACAAAATCCTGTGGTCGGCGCTCTTTCTCTTACAGGCTCCAGTTATCTGGAACCAACTCCCTGTTTCTGTCCGCCATTCTACCTCTGTCAGCTCTTTTAAATCTTCCTTGAAAACCTTTCTCTTTTTAAAAACCTTTTCTAGTCTCATTGCCCTGATTGCCCTGATATGCGACTGGTGTGTGTGTGTGTGTGTGTGTGTGTGTGTGTGTGTGTGTGTGTGTGTGGTGTGTGTGTGTGTGTGTGTGTGTGTGTGCGTGCGTGCGTGTGTGCGTTGCGTGTGTGTGTGTGTGTGTGTGTGTGTGTGTGTGTGTGTGTGCGTGGTGTGTGTGCGTTGTGTGTGGTGTGTGTGTGTGTGTGTGTGTGTGTGTGTGTGTGTGTGTGTGTGTGTGTGTGGTGTGTGCTGTGTGTGTGAGTTGTGTGGTGTGCGTGCGTGTGCAGTCTGTGTGTGCGTGCGTGCGTGTGTGTGTGTGTGTGTATGTGTGCATTCATGTTGTATGCATTGAATTTTGACAATATGTATTTGTAAAGAACGTGTAAGCGCTTAGGGCCTGTGCGGGTTAGGCGCTCTAAGTATTCATTATTATTGAGGACAACAACGATAACAGCAGTAATAATAATAATAATGATAATGATAATAATAATAATAAAGGAGAATTGTGCAGCGCGTCATCTGCCATGAACACGATGCACTTCGCAAACTACACGTAAATCTGTATACATGTACAAAAGCAGACCGTGAGATGTAACAGTGGTGACAATATCGCGTCATTGCTGATGCTGTTGACACGACCGATAGATTTGTTCTTTTCTCCCATGTGGAGTCGCCACAGTCGTCAGTTTGGGTCATTCTGCTACTGTATTGTTAGCCACTGTCGTCAGTTTGGGTCATTCTGCTACTGTACTGTTAGCCACAGTCGTCAGTTTGGGTCATTCTGCTACTGTATTGTTAGCCACAGTTGTCAGTTTGGGTCATTCTGCTACTGTATTGTTAGCCACAGTCGTCAGTTTGGGTCATTCTGCTACTGTATTGTTAGCCACTGTCGTCAGTTTGGGTCATTCTGCTACTGTATTGTTAGCCACAGTCGTCAGTTTGGGTCATTCTGCTACTGTATTGTTAGCCACAGTCGTCAGTTTGGGTCATTCTGCTACTGTATTGTTAGCCACAGTTGTCAGTTTGGGTCATTCTGCTACTGTATTGTTAGCCACAGTCGTCAGTTTGGGTCATTCTGCTACTGTATTGTTAGCCACAGTCGTCAGTTTGGGTCATTCTGCTACTGTATTGTTAGCCACAGTCGTCAGTTTGGGTCATTCTGCTACTGTGCTGTTAGCCACAGTCGTCAGTTTGGGTCATTCTGCTACTGTATTGTTAGCCACAGTCGTCAGTTTGGGTCATTCTGCTACTGTATTGTTAGCCACAGTCGTCAGTTTGGGTCATTCTGCTACTGTATTGTTAGCCACAGTTGTCAGTTTGGGTCATTCTGCTACTGTATTGTTAGCCACAGTCGTCAGTTTGGGTCATTCTGCTACTGTATTGTTAGCCACAGTCGTCAGTTTGGGTCATTCTGCTACTGTATTGTTAGCCACAGTCGTCAGTTTTGGGTCATTCTGCTACTGTCTTGTTAGCCACAGTCGTCAGTTTGGGTCATTCTGCTACTGTATTGTTAGCCACAGTCGTCAGTTTGGGTCATTCTGCTACTGTATTGTTAGCCACAGTCGTCAGTTTGGGTCATTCTGCTACTGTATTGTTAGCCACAGTCGTCAGTTTGGGTCATTCTGCTACTGTATTGTTAGCCACAGTTGTCAGTTTGGGTCATTCTGCTACTGTATTGTTAGCCACAGTCGTCAGTTTGGGTCATTCTGCTACTGTATTGTTAGCCACAGTCGTCAGTTTGGGTCATTCTGCTACTGTATTGTTAGCCACAGTCGTCAGTTTGGGTCATTCTGCTACTGTATTGTTAGCCACAGTCGTCAGTTTGGGTCATTCTGCTACTGTCTTGTTAGCCACAGTCGTCAGTTTGGGTCATTCTGCTACTGTATTGTTAGCCACAGTCGTCAGTTTGGGTCATTCTGCTACTGTATTGTTAGCCACAGTCGTCAGTTTGGGTCATTCTGCTACTGTATTGTTAGCCACAGTCGTCAGTTTGGGTCATTCTGCTACTGTATTGTTAGCCACTGTCGTCAGTTTGGGTCATTCTGCTACTGTATTGTTAGCCACAGTCGTCAGTTTGGGTCATTCTGCTACTGTATTGTTAGCCACAGTCGTCAGTTTGGGTCATTCTGCTACTGTATTGTTAGCCACAGTCGTCAGTTTGGGTCATTCTGCTACTGTATTGTTAGCCACAGTCGTCAGTTTGGGTCATTCTGCTACTGTCTTGTTAGCCACAGTCGTCAGTTTGGGTCATTCTGCTACTGTATTGTTAGCCACTGTCGTCAGTTTGGGTCATTCTGCTACTGTATTGTTAGCCACAGTCGTCAGTTTGGGTCATTCTGCTACTGTATTGTTAGCCACTGTCGTCAGTTTGGTTTTGTGGTCAATTCTGCTACTGTATTGTTAGCCACAGTCGTCAGTTTGGGTTATTCTGCTACTGTATTGTTAGCCACAGTCGTCAGTTTGGGTCATTCTGCTACTGTATTGTTAGCCACTGTCGTCAGTTTGGGTCATTCTGCTACTGTATTGTTAGCCACTGTCGTCAGTTTGGGTCATTCTGCTACTGTATTGTTAGCCACAGTCGTCAGTTTGGGTCATTCTGCTACTGTATTGTTAGCCACAGTCGTCAGTTTGGGTCATTCTGCTACTGTATTGTTAGCCACAGTCGTCAGTTTGGGTCATTCTGCTACTGTATTGTTAGCCACTGTCGTCAGTTTGGGTCATTCTGCTACTGTATTGTTAGCCAAAGTCGTCAGTTTGGGGCATTCTGCTACTGTACTGTTAGCCACAGTCGTCAGTTTGGGTTATTCTGCTACTGTATTGTTAGCCACAGTCGTCTGTTTGGGTCATTCTGCTACTGTACTGTTAGCCACAGTCGTCAGTTTGGGTTATTCTGCTACTGTACTGTTAGCCACAGTCGTCAGTTTGGGTCATTCTGCTACTGTACTGTTAGCCACAGTCGTCAGTTTGGGTTATTCTGCTACTGTATTGTTAGCCACTGTCGTCAGTTTGGGTCATTCTGCTACTGTACTGTTAGCCACAGTCGTCAGTTTGGGTCATTCTGCTACTGTACTGTTAGCCACAGTCGTCAGTTTGGGTTATTCTGCTACTGTATTGTTAGCCACAGTCGTCAGTTTGGGTCATTCTGCTACTGTATTGTTAGCCACAGTCCAGCTGACTCCGGCGTTCCCCAAGGTTCCTCTCCGGGACCCATCTTGTTCCTGCCTATTTTTGTGAGTCTACGTTCGTTTCCTTTTTTTGCAAAGTCCTTGAAAAAGGTCCAAACACATAAAAGGTTCAAAAGAACACAATATACGAAAAAGGGATGTGCCCATAAAATAGGCACATGTTTTGTTTTGTCCCTTTTAAATCAGCCTTATTTTGAACCTTTTGTGAGTTTAGATCTTTTTGTATAATTTTGCATAATTATCTAAAAAGGTTTTCTCGTTTCCTGAATTCTGTCCCCAGATGAAGTAATTTCAAGACCAGATACAGTTCCGTTGTGTGGCCTTGACCTGCCACACTTGACCTTGACCAGCGTCGACCTCCACCTCTCGTCCAGCGTCTGCTCTAACCAGGTGCAACCCCCCCCCCCCCCCCATGGCCACGCCCCCCGCCCTCTTGGCCCCGCCCCCGGCCCTCATGGCCCCGCCCCAAGCCCTGCCCCCAGTGCCGCCCCTCTTTCAGCCCGGACACATGGAAGCAGGCGACGAGCGGTGGTTCTTCAACATGAAGGTGCACAGCCCCCCCTCCCACAACTACCCCCACCCCCACCACCACCCCACGACGCTTCAGCGGAACGGCCCGCCACTTCCTCCCGTCAGACACAGCAGGGCGTCACGCGGCCACCCCCGGGCGTCACGCGAGCAGCCTCGCTTGAACCGACACCGGAAGCTGGAGGCCATCAGTACCCCGTCCCCAGCGGAGCTGAGAGAACAGATCGAGATCCAGACGGCCAGGTCCATAGGCGACAGTCTCATCTTCCACAACATCCCCGAGCGGTGCGACGACACGCCTGAAGCCGAGGTGAACTGAGCCGTCTTCATCTCCAGGGCTCTTCGTCCAATCCTCTAGCTGTCTTCCTCAGGGCTCTTCGTCCAATCCTCTAGCTGTCTTCCTCAGGGCTCTTCGTCCAATCCTCTAGCTGTCTTCCTCAGGGCTGTTCGTCCAGTCCTCTAGCTGTCTTCTTCAGGGCTGTTCATCCAATCGTCTAGATGTCCTCTTTAGGTTGTTCATCCTATCGTCTAGCTGTCCTCTTTAGGGCTGTTCTTACAATCCCAGGATGTCCTTTTTAGGGCTGTTTATCCAATCGTATAGATGTCGTCTTTAGGGCTGTTCATCCAGTCGTCTAGATGTCCTCTTTAGGGCTGTTTATGCAACCATCTAGATGTCCTCTTTAGGGTTATTGATCCAATTGTTTAGCTATCATCTTTAGTGCTGTTCATCCAGTCGTCTAGATGTCCTCTTTAGGGCTGTTCATCCAATCGTCTAGATGTCCTCTTTAGGGCTGTTCATTCAATCGTCTAGATGTCCTCTTTAAGGCTGTTCATCCAGTCGTCTAGATGTCCTCGTTAGGGCTGTTTATCCAATCGTCTAGATGTCCTCTTTAGGGCTGTTCATCCAGTCGTCTAGCTGTCCTCTTTAGGGCTGTTCATCCAGTCCTCTAGCTGTCTTCTTCAGGGCTGTTCATCCAATCGTCTAGATGTCCTCTTTAGGGTTGTTCATCCTATCGTCTAGCTGTCCTCTTTAGGGCTGTTCTTACAATCGCCAGGATGTCCTTTTTAGGGCTGTTTATCCAGTCGTATAGATGTCGTCTTTAGGGATGTTCATCCAGTCGTCTAGATGTCCTCTTTAGGGCTGTGCATCCAGTCGTCTAGATGTCCTCTTTAGGGCTGTTTATCCAACCATCTAGATGTCCTCTTTAGGGCTGTTTATGCAACCATCTAGATGTCCTCTTTAGGGTTGTTGATCCAATTGTTTAGCTATCATCTTTAGTGCTGTTCATCCAATCGTCTAGCTGTCCTCTTTAGGGTTGTTCATTCAAACGTCTAGATGTCCTCTTTAGGGCTGTTCATCCAATCGTCTTGATGTCCTTTTTAGGGCTGTTTATCCAATCGTCTAGATGTCCTCTTTAAGGCTGTTCATCCAGTCGTCTAGATTGTCCTCGTTAGGGCTGTTTATCCAATCGTCTAGATGTCCTCTTTAGGGCTGTTCATCCAGTCGTCTAGCTGTCTTCTTCAGGGCTGTTCATCCAATCGTCTAGCTGTCTTCTTAGAACTGTTTATCCAATCGTCTAGCTGCCTTCTTGAGGGCTATTCATCCAATCGTCTAGATGTCCTCTTTAGGGCTGTTCATCCAGTCGTCTAGCTGTCCTCTTTAGGGCTGTTTATCCAACCGTCTAGATGTCCTGTTTAGGGTTGTTCATCCAATTGTTTAGCCAACATCTTTAGTGCTTTTCATACAATCGTCTAGCTGTCCTCTTTAGGGCCGTTCATCCAATCGTCTTGCTGTCCTCTTTAGGTCCGTTCATCCAATCGTCTTGCTGTCCTCTTTAGGTTGGTTAGTTGGTGCTTTGAGCCTGCCACACTTGACTTTGACCAGCATGGACCTCCACTTCTCGCCCAGTGTCCGCTCTGACCTGGTGCAGCATAGCTCCTTCACACTGGCGTGTTCACCTATTCACCTGCATAGCTGATTCACACTTACGAGTTCAGCTATTCACCTGCATAGTTGATTCATACTTACGTGTCCAGCTATTTACCTCTCTCGATGTTTCACACTTAAGTGTTCAGTATTCACCTACGTAGTTGCTTCACACTTACATGTCCAACTATTCACCTACTTAGTTGGTTCACACGTACGTGTTCAGCTATTTACCTGCATAGTTGCTTCACACTTACATGTTCCGCTATTCACCTATCTTGTTGCTTCACACTTACGTGTTCAGCTATACACCTGCATAGTTGCTTCACCCTTACATGTTCAGCTATTCACCTGCATAGTTGATTCACGCTTACGTGCCCAGCTATTTACCTACATAGTTGCTTCACACTTACATGTTCAACTATTCACCCACTTAGTTGCTTGATATTTACATCTACAACTATTCACTTACATTGTTGGTTCACACTTACGTGTCCAGCTATTCACCTGTCTCGTTGCTTCACACTTACGTGTTCAGCTGTCCACCTACATAGTCGGTGCACACTTTACGCGTACAGTTATTCACCAGCTAATTCAAACATGAGACCGCCTCTCTAACTAATGCAGCAGATGATGGCGATGCTGATACTACTATTGCTGCTAATGCTGTACTGGTAATGCTACTACCACTGCTGCTGCTGATACTGATAGGGTAATACTACTACTACTGCTGCTGCTGATACTGATAGGGTAATGCTACTACTACTGCTGCTGCTGATACTGGTAATACTACTACTGCTGCTGCTGATACTGATAGGGTAATGCTACTACTACTGCTGCTGCTGATACTGATAGGGTAATGCTACTACTACTGCTGCTGCTGATACTGATAGGGTAATGCTACTACTACTGCTGCTGCTGATACTGATAGGGTAATACTACTACTACTGCTGCTGATACTGGTAATACTACTACTACTGCTGCTGATACTGATAATACTACTACTACTGCTGCTGATACTGATACTACTACTACTACTGCTGCTGATACTGGTAATGCTACTACAACTACTGCTGCTGATACTGGTAATACTACTACTACTGCTGCTGATACTGGTAATACTACTACTACTGCTGCTGATACTGGTAATGCTACTACTACTGCTGCTGATACTGGTAATGCTACTACAACTACTGCTGCTGATACTGATAATACTACAACTACTGCTGCTGATACTGGTAATACTACTACTACTGCTGCTGATACTGATACTGGTAATACTACTACTGATACTGATACTGATAATACTACTACTACTGCTGCTGATACTGGTAATACTACTACTGATACTGGTAATACTACTACTACTGCTGCTGATACTGATACTGGTAATACTACTACTACTACTGATACTAATACTGGTAATACTACTACTACTACTGCTGATACTGATACTGGTAATACTACTACTGATACTGGTAATACTACTACTGCTGATACTGATACTGGTAATACTACTGCTGCTGATACTGATACTGGTAATACTACTACTACTGCTGATACTGATACTGGTAATACTACTACTACTGCTGATACTGATACTGGTAATACTACTACTACTGCTGCTGATACTGATACTGGTAATGCCATACGACTACTACTACCTTTGGTTCATTTGAACTTGCAGGTGGTGAGGTTCTGCCAGGACTACTTGGTTGGACAACGCATCAAGCACGTGCAGTTTGGTCACGTGCACAAAATGGAGCAGCGATTCGCCAAAGGCGCACCAATCGCAGCGCGCTTCAGACTCAGCTTGCCCGCTCGAGCCGACCAATCGGAGACGCAGAAGTATCAGCCCTTGCCCTACATCCCGCCCGTTGCCAAGAGACGGCTACCAGTCCTCGCCGGCCGGAGCAGGCGGAAAACGAAGTAACAACGTCCGCACGTCGACAGTCTGCTCAGCTTTCTCAACGGAAAACGAAGTAACAACGTCCGCACGTCGACAGTCTGCTGAGCTTTCTCGGCTGAAAACGAAGTAACAATGTCCCTGGACAGTCTACTCAGCTTTGTCAACTGAAAACGAAGTAACAATGTCCCTGGACAGTCTGCTGAGCTTTCTCAACTGAAAACACGTAACAGGTGGGGGGAAAAGAGAAGAAGAAAAAAAACACGCTGATTTAATATGACAGCAGACAACGTGCTCAAACACGTAACAGGTGAAAAAGTACGCTGATTTAATATGACAGCAGACAACGTGCTCAAACACAAAAAAGGTTGGCAAGAACGGTGATTTAATGTGACAATACACAGCGTTCACGATGTATACTGTCATCAATTAAACGTTCTTTTCAAACTCGTATGCGTTTGGATCTTGTTTTAGAACGCTAGCAGTCATTCTTGTCTCATCTCTCTCTCTCTCTCTCTCTCTCTCTCTCTCTCTCTCTCTCTCTCTCTCTCTCTCTCTCTCTCTCTCTCTCTCTCTCTCTCTCTCTCGTGCGTACGTGCGTGCGTGTGTGTATGTGTGTGCGTGCATGTGTATATGTGTGTGTGCGTGTCAGCGTGGGTGTTTCCGTGTGGGTGCTTGCGTGTGTACGAGTGGTGCGTGCGTGCGTGCATTCGTGCATTCGTGCGTGTGGGTGTGTGTGTGTGTGTGTGTGTGTGTGTGTGTGTGTGTGTGTGTGTGTGTGTGTGTGTGTGTGTTAAAGGGAAGTAATGTAATTTTGGCAATCATTATTAAGCTGCAGTTGCTGCCCTTGGATCCATGGGCTCAACTGCTTTTATAATCACTCTGTGTGTGTGTGTGTGTGGTGTGTGTGTGTGTGTGTGTGTGTGTGTGTGTGTGTGTGTGTGTGTGTGTGTGTGTGTGTTTGTGTGCGTGCGTGCCCGATGAGTGTGTGTTGTGCGCGCGCGTGTGTGTGTGTGTGTGTGTGTGTGTGGTGTGTGTGTGTGTGTGTGTTTACGTGCGTGCATGTGTGTATGTGTGTGTGCGTATCAGTGTCGGTGTTTCCGTGTGGGTGCTTGCGTGTGTACGAGTGGTGCGTGCGTGCATTCGTGTGTGTGTGTGTGTGTGTGTGTGTGTGTGTGTGTGTGTGCGTGCGTGCGTGCGTGCGTGCGTGCGTGCGTGCGTGCGTGCGTGCGTGCGTGCGTGCGTGCGTGCGTGCGTGCCAGCGTACGGTAACATGAACAACAAGGTCAGTACAACACAGTGTGGACAACACGGTCAGTACAACACAGTGTGGACAACACGGTCAGTACAACACAATGTGGACAACACGGTCAGTACAACACGGTGTGGACAACACGGTCAGTACAACACGGTGTGGACAACACGGTCAGTACAACACAGTATGGACAACACGGTGTGGACAACACGGTCAGTACAACACGGTGTGGACAACACGGTCAGTACAACACGATGTGGACAACACGGTCAGTACAACACGGTGTGGACAACACGGTCAGTACAACACGGTGTGCACAACACGGTGGAGACAACAGGGTCAGTACAACACGGTGTGGACAACACGGTCAGTACAACACGGTGTGGACAACACGGTGGGGACAACACGGCGTGGACAACACGGTCAGCACAACACGGTCAGCACAACACGGTGTGGACAACACGGTCAATACTACAGTGTGGACAACACGGTCAGTACAACAGAGTGTGGACAACACGGTCAGTACAACAGAGTGTGGACAACACGGTCAGTACAACACAGTATGGACAACACGGTCAGTACAACACAGTGTGGACAACACGGTCAGTACAACACAGTGTGGACAACACGGTCAGTACAACACAGTGTGGACAACACGGTTAGTACAACAAAGTGTGGACAACACGGTCAGTACAACACAGTGTGGACAACACGGTCAGTACTACAGTGTGGACAACACGGTCAGTACAACATGGTGTGGACAACACGGTCAGTACAACACGGTGTGGACAACACGGTCAGTACTACAGTGTGGACAACACGGTCAGTACAACACAGTGTGGACAACACGGTCAGTACAACACGGTGTGGACAACACGGTCAGTACTACACAGTGTGGACAACAGGTCAGTACAACACAGTGTGGACAACACGGTCAGACTACAGTGTGGACAACACGGTCAGTACAACACGGTGTGGACAACACGGTCAGTACAACACGGTGTGGACAACACGGTCAGTACTACAGTGTGGACAACACGGTCAGTACAACACAGTGTGGACAACACGGTCAGTACAACACGGTGTGGACAATACGGTCAGTACAACACGGTGTGGACAACATGGTCAGTACAACACAGTGTGGACAACACGGTCAGTACAGCACGGTCAGTACAACACAGTATGGACAACACGGTCAGTACAACACAGTGTGGACAACACGGTCAGTACAACACGGTGTGGACAACACGGTCAGTACAACACGGTGTGGACAACACGGTCAGCACAACACAGTGTGGACAACTTCACACGCTATCAAAAACGCTTGGTGAGGTTTTCCAAATTGTATTGACGCAAATCACGAGTAAGATAAGTATTAATATGAATACAATCAGTTTTCAGTCATAACTACAGGTCTACAAGGTGACGACAATCGAGTCTTGTCAGACTGACCGAAAACACTTGACACGGGAGGTGGAGAGGGGGGGGGGGGAAGATGGTAAAGGGAAAGGGTTGGAGGAGAGAGGAGAGAGAGAGGGGGAGAGAGAGAGAGAGAGAGAGAGGGAGGAAGAGAGTGTGAAGAAGAGAAAGAAAGAGAGAAAGGGAGGAAAAAGAGAAGGAGGGGGGGGAGGGAAAGAGAATGGGGGGGGGGAGATGCAGGGAGAGGGAGAGAGGTAGGGAGAGAGGGGGGGGAGCGAGAGAGGGGGGGGGAGAGGGAGAGGGAGGGAGAGTTAAAGGGGAGAGAGGGGGGGGAGAGCAGGGATGAGGAGAGGGAGAGTTAGAGGGCAGAGAGGGGGGGGAGATGCAGGGAGAGGGAGAGAGAGTTAGAGAGCAAGAGGGGAGGACGAAGAGAGGGGGGGGGAGATGCAGGGAGAGGGAGAGAGAGTTAGAGGGGCAGAGAGGGGGGAAGGAGCGAAAGAGAGGGGGGGGGGAGATGCAGGGAGAGGGAGGGAGAGGCAGAGAGGGGGAGGAGAAAGAAAAAGGGGAGGGAGAGAGCGGGAGGGAAAGGGGGGGGGGGAAGGGGGGGAGAGGAATGAGGGAGAGGGGGCAGAAAAGGAGGGAGAGAATTAGGGTGGGGAGAGGGGGGGAGGGGAGGGAGGGGGAGGAGGAGGAGAGAGAAGAGAGGGAGAAAGGGGTGGGGGGGAGGGGGGGGAGGGAGGAGCAAAGTAAGTAGATTGGTGGTTACGCCAGTCAAAGTGAGAGGTTATATGCGAGGGGAGAGCAATGTGTAGGGCAAACAAGGGGGGGGGGGGAGGGGGGGGAGAGGGGGCGGGGGGGAGGGGGAGGCGGAGGGGAGGGAGATGGAGGGAGGGGGGTGGGGGGGGGGGGGGGGGGGCTGGCGGAAACAGAGAGGATATAGAGACAGACTGATTGAGCTTCAATGTAATAATAATAATAATAATAATAATAATAATAATAATAATAATAATTCTTATAAAGTGCCAATTTCCAACACGAGTTAAACTCATTGAGCTGTACAAACAACTTGACAAACCCCGGGGTGGAGGGCGTGGGGGGTGGGGGTGAAAGGGAGAGGGGGGGGTTAAAGGGAGAGGGGGGGAGGAGGGAAAGAGTTGGGGGAGGGGAGAGATAAGGTGAGGCAGAGAGAGGCGGGAGAGGAAAGGGTGTGTGGGGAGACAGAGGGAGAGGGAATAGGGTGTGTGGGGAGACAGAGGGAGAGGGAATAGGGTGTGTGGGGAGACAGAGGGAGAGGGAATAGGGTGTGTGGGGAGACAGAGGGAGAGGGAAAAGGGTGTGTGGGGAGACAGAAGGAGAGGGAAAATTGTGCGTGGGGAGACAGAGGGAGAGGTAAAAGGGTGTGTGGGGAGACAGAGGGAGAGGTAAAAGGGTGAATGGGGAGATAGAGGGAGAGGGAAAAGGGTGTGTGGGGAGACAGAGGGAGAGGGGAAAGGGTGAGTGGGGAGACAGAGGGAGAGGAGAAAGGGTGAGTGGGGAGACAGAGGGAGAGGGGAAAGGGTGAGTGGGGAGACAGAGGGAGAGGAGAAAGGGTGAGTGGGGAGATAGAGGGAGAGGAGAAAGGGTGAGTGGGGAGACAGAGATGGAGAGGGAATAGGGTGTGTGGGGAGACAGAGGGAGAAGGTAAAAGGGTGTGTGGGGAGACAGAGGGAGAGGGGAAAGGGTGGTGGGGAGACAGAGGGAGAGGGAAAGGGTGTGTGGGGAGAACAGAGGGAGAGGAGAACGGGTGAGTGGGGAGACAGAGGGAGAGGGAAAGGTGTGTGGGGAGACAGAGGGAGAGGGGAAAGGGTGTGGTGGGGAGACAGAGGGAGAGGAGAACGGGTGAGTGGGGAGACAGAGGGAGAGGGAAAATGGTGAGTGGGGAGACAGAGGGAGATGGAAAAGGGTGTGTGGGGAGACAGAGGGAGAGGGGGGTAGTGGGAGGGGGGGGGAGTAAGTAAATAACTGGTGTTTTACGCCCAGTCGACCATTACGGGTATATCAGGGCGAGACATATTTTTGTCATCACACAAAAAATAAAAAATAAAGAATATGGAGACAAGCAGATTGGACTTTAGTATAATAATGATAGTAATAATTCTTACCCAAGCGCCAATTTCTAACACGAGTTAATCTCATTGCGCTGTAAAAACAACTTGACAAAAGCTACATTTACATACATTTAAACAAACAGAACCTTCAGTACAGAACTACACGAAGATAAAAATTCAGGCGCGAATTCCTGTCGGACCCGACAACCTGTCCTTGATAAAATTACAAACACTTAAACAGTCAAACGGGCATAGAAATGATCATTATTATGACAAAAGAAATCATTACTGTCCTTGATAAAATTACAAACACTTAAACAGTCAAACGGGCATAGAAATGATCATTATTATGACAAAAGAAATCATTACTGTCCTTGATAAAATTACAAACACTTAAACAGTCAAACGGGCATAGAAATGATCATTATTATGACCAAAGAAATCATTATTAAAATAGCCAAAAATCACCGAATACGCCTATCAGCTAACTACAAGTTGCAAGCACAACTAAAGGAATGCAAGCGTATGATTTGATGTATATCTTAGTGTGCATCTTAGTATGTATTACATTAAAGTGAAAACCGCAAAACAAAACAAAAAATCAAACAAAAATCTAAAGTTAACATTCACAAACAACAAAAACAAGACTTTTACATCACCACCACGCTCGTTAAATGGTGGCCAAAACAATGCGGGGGGGGGGGGGGGGGGGGGCGAGAGAGAGACAGACAGACAAGCAGACAGACAGGCAGACAGAGAGAGAGAGGGAGAGACAGGGAGAGAGAGAGAGGGAGGGAGAGACAGAGAGAGAGAGAGAGGGAGGGAGAGACAGAGAGACAGACAGACAGACAGACAGACAGACACAGTCAGACGGATACAGACATACCAGCCAAATTGTTTGTAACCTTCAACTATCAACTGTCTCGGTCACATCAAAAGAAACACAATATACAATATGAAAAACGACAGTATAACAATATGAAAAACTGCTTCACAAAGCCCAGTAGAACAAAATCAAACACTACTTCACAAACCCCAGTATAAACAATATCAGACATTACTTTACAAGGCACTGTATAACAATATGAAACACACTCCACAAACACACAGTATAACAATACCGAACAATACTTCACAAACCCCGGTAAAAACAATATCAGACACTACTTTACAAGGCACTGTATAACAATATGAAACACACTCCACAAAGCGCACAGTATAACAATACCGAACACTACTTCACAAAGCAGATTTCAGAACGACCAACCCTCCAACAATTCAACAAGAGTTCAAACAGAAAGGTGCAGTCTTCAAACACGATCAACTCTAAACAGTCAACCACGACAGAGTAGAAATATAGACATTTCACTGAGGCTTACTTATAGCTGACAAACAATGTTCATCTGCCTTAGAAAGGCAAAGTAAGCTAACTGGCCGAAGAAACGCATCGAAATAACACTTTCATCGAATTTGCTGTGGAATGATTATGTTTTAGTTTTTTACTATTACATTATGTTATTATTTTAACATCAGTCAAGTGCAAACAGTACAGGGGAACTCTCAGGAATCAAATAACTCAACAATGTCCTAGTTTACAACCTAATCAAATTCAATAAGATTTCCGTATAGTCATAGTCTTCATCAAAAGTTAATTACATGTCCGCATGACTGCATTCTACATCAAACTTCATTTAAATGTCCGTGTGACTTCATACTTATTCATAATTCGGTTAGATGTCCACAGGACTACATCCTTCATCAAAATTCATTTAACCCCTTCACTGCCATGGTGTCACTTGAAAACAACCAATAAAAGTAGGAAATTTGAAATCCTTAAGCCTTTTTGTATGTTTTTCGCATTAGCATGTGAAAGGATTTTGATCAAAACCCACACTATTGAAATTAGATTCGTTATAGGAGCAGGAAATACATTGTTTTCAGGCGCGTATGCTCACTTTTCAGCCTGGAAATTGTACGTGCTGGGGCAGTTAAGGGGTTAAATGTCCACATGACTACAGAACTCTCACCAGAACCGTCCAGGTTTTCCCACAGCAGTCAAATAACAGATGTACTGTGCCAAGCAAGCAGTGAGTGAATACCCTTTAACAAAACAATTCACTCTAATGATTCCATCAGGAAATGTCAACAGAACTGTCCAGGTTTACCACAGCAGTCAACAGCTGTGCTGTGCCAAGCAAACAGCTAAACACGTGAGTGTTCTTTAATAATAATAATAATAATAATAATAATAATAATAATAATAATAATAATAATAATAATGTACATTTATCATGCGCTCATCAACGCCCTGAGCGCTCACATGATACATATTAACCTAAATATGATATTCTATACACATGTAGAGCATAGTTCTACCAAAACAATTTACATAATTAGTATTATATTAAAACAAACACACAACACACACATCACAACACACACACACACACACACACACACACACACACACACACACCACACACACACACACACACACACACATGACTGTAGCAGAAACTGGATACTGATATTACTTAGGATGGAAATACTGTGAGAAGAGGAAGGTTTTCAATAACAGGTTCTTAACAACAACAATGGCGCTAACTGATGATTCCAGAAATGTCAAAGCCGGCATCACATACTGGAAAACCTTACTTCAAGAACGAACATATCGGTACAGAGACAGACAGACACACACACACACACACACATACACACACACACACACACACACACACACACACACACACACACACACACACACACACACACACACACACACACACACACACACACACACACACACACACACACACACACACACACACACACACACACACACACACACACACACACGGTTTGCTAGAGAACAATGTGTTAGCGCCTGGACACTTCCTGTGTTTGGTTTGTTTACGTGCTGACGTCAATGAGACAAAATGACGTCATTTTAAGCGTAATTCAGTGACGTCTTTTTCTTTCAACGTGTTTCCGCACTGTGCGTAACTAGAGAGTGAAAACAAAGATGGCACCGAAAATAAGAATTATTGTTGGTCTGTTTTATTCACGACTCCCAGTCTAGATATGTCGGTGACACGATGACGGCGATGACAAATACAATGACGATGACAGATGCACAACATGTCAACAGCGAGGACGACGAAAAGGCAGTTACGTGACGGCGATGATAGATAAAAAGAGAAAGATAATGATGGGGATGACAACGACGATAGCGATGATGAGACAGACACGCCGACCACCTCTCCGGTTCATCAGTCATTCATCGTCATCATCATCACCATCATCATCACCATCATCATCACCCCACACACATGTCCATCCGGTGACGTGTCGTTGTTTACGCGTGCAGACGATGGTGGCGTGGTTGTCGTCGTCAAACCTCAACGGACCCCACGTGCGACACGCCCGCATCATCAGAGTCGTCTTCCTTCCGTCGTCTCGACTTCATCGTCGGTGGTGTGCGGGGTGGTGGAGTGGGTGCTGTCGCTGGTGTGCGGGGTGGTGGAGTGGGTGCTGTCGCTGGTGTGCGGGGTGGTGTAGGGGGTGCTGTCGGTGGTGTGCGGGGTGGTGGAGGTGGGTGCTGTCGGTGGTGTGCGGGGTGGTGGAGTGGGTGCTGTCGTGGTGCGCGGGGTGGTGGAGTGGGTGCTGTCGATGGTGTGCGGGGTGGTGGAGTGGGTGCTGTCGGTGGTGTGCGGGGTGGTGGAGTGGGTGCTGTCGCTGGTGTGCGGGGTGGTGGAGTGGGTGCTGTCGCTGGTGTGCGGGGTGGTGGAGTGGGTGCTGTCGGTGGTGTGCGGGGTGGTGGAGTGGGTGCTGTCGTGGTGTGCGGGGTGGTGGAGTGGGTGCTGTCGTGGTGTGCGGGGTGGTGGAGTGGGTGCTGTCGCTGGTGTGCGGGGTGGTGGAGTGGGTGCTGTCGCTGGTGTGCGGGGTGGTGGAGTGGGTGCTGTCGGTGGTGTGCGGGGTGGTGGAGTGGGTGCTGTCGGTGGTGTGCGGGGTGGTGGAGTGGGTGCTGTCGCTGGTGTGCGGGGTGGTGGAGTGGGTGCTGTCGCTGGTGTGCGGGGTGGTGGAGTGGGTGCTGTCGCTGGTGTGCGGGGTGGTGGAGTGGGTGCTGTCGCTGGTGTGCGGGGTGGTGGAGTGGGTGCTGTCGCTGGTGTGCGGGGTGGTGGAGTGGGTGCTGTCGCTGGTGTGCGGGGTGGTGGAGTGGGTGCTGTCGCTGGTGTGCGGGGTGGTGGAGTGGGTGCTGTCGGTGGTGTGCGGGGTGGTGGAGTGGGTGCTGTCGCTGGTGTGCGGGGTGGTGGAGGGGGTGCTGTCGGTGGTGTGAGGGGTGGTGGAGCGGGTGCTGTCGGTGGTGTGCGGGGTGGTGGAGCGGGTGCTGTCGGTGGTGTGGGCGTCACTGCTGTCAGGAGGAGCCAGGGTACACTGTAATTAACTGCGTGGAGCAGCGGGACATGGCGGGCGCAGCGGTGTAAGTGTCAACAGGTAAGTTCTCCCCCCAGCACGAGTCTGACAGAAACACCACCACCCGCCGCTCCAACCCCTGTACACACTCGCACACAGACACCGTCACCCGGTCTGTCCGCGACACCGCCACGTCAGCCACCCGCCTCTCCCACCCCGCCCTGTCAACTACCCTGCCACTGTCACTGTCACTGTCACTGTCACTGCCACCTGCCCCGTCACTGCCACGTACCCTGTCACTCCCCTCCAACACACACACCGGCACTCCCGCACCCCGCAGTCCGCGCACAAAGCCGCTGGCTGGTGACGTCACTCGCCCCGCGTCATCCTTGACGTCATCCTGTAGCTCACTGACGTTTGAGGTCACAACCATGACGTCACGGTACTGCAGAGGATGGTCTCCACCTGCACGGAACAAATGGCAACGTCTGTAGAACACGCAACGCCAGCACCGCCATTCCAATCCCT
The DNA here is from genome assembly GCA_018857735.1 of Alviniconcha marisindica. Classification (NCBI taxonomy): domain Eukaryota; kingdom Metazoa; phylum Mollusca; class Gastropoda; family Provannidae; genus Alviniconcha; species Alviniconcha marisindica. The sequence goes on along the minus strand of JABMCL010003776.1, from coordinate 38,818 downwards.
ACCTTTCTGAGGATGCAGAAGGAAAACGTCACACAGTTAAATAACGGAGACGATGATGGCTTACGGCCACCGATCAAATGACACTGACGGTGACGACGACATCGACTGCGACGACAACCATGTACATAAACATGCAGAATGCTGCTAAGAAACGAAATGGAATAACAGTGCAAAAAATGCCGACACTAATCGAAATAATAACAACAATGGCAAACTCCACAAAGTGGTGATATCCACGTAGTAATCATCATTATTATCATCATCATCATCACCATCATCATCATCACCATCATCATCATCATCATCATCATCATCTAATGCACTCACCTCCATCCCCAACACCAAGCTCCCTCAGCTTGGCGGCGACGTCCCTGCCACACTGGACACAGTCCACTGGGTGCTCACTTCCATAGTGCCGTAGTTCTATCCCTCTGGGCCCGTCCCCGGGGGCAGGAAGGCCGTTGTCGCTGTAGTCGTGGACTTCACTTGACCACTCATCGAGCCTTTCCCGCACCGCCCTGATCACTGACGGCGCTGACCGAAGGGGCGTGGCTAAAACTTCTTCCTGCATTTCTGGCGGTACGCCAGTGTGAACAACACCTGCACACCACAGGTAGAGGTTTGTCACCAGCCCAGTCAGTTCGCTCACCAGTCTCTGTAGGCCTTGTGCACTGTAACACATAATTGACACGTGCTGTTAGAGAGGTGTTTTGTGCACTGTAACACAGAATGGACACGTGCTGTTAGAGAGGTGTCTTGTGCACTGTAACACATAATTGACACGTGCTGTTAGAGAGGGGTTTTGTGCACTGTAACAAGAATGGAATGCTGAAATTTTCTAGTGCACTGTAACACAGAATGGGCACGTGCTGTTAGAGATGTGTCCCGTGCACTGTAACACAGAATGGGCACGTGCTGGGAAGGGCTTGTGCACTGTAACACAGAATGGGCACGTGCTGTTTGAGAGGGGTCTTTTGCACTGTAACACAGAATGGCACGTGCTGTTAGAGAGGTGTCTTGTGCACTGTAACACAGAATGGGCACGTGCTGTTAGAGAGGTGTCTTGTGCACTGTAACACAGAATGGACACGTGCTGTTAGAGATGTGTCTTGTGCACTGTAACACAGAATGGGCACGTGCTGTTAGAGATGTGTCTTGTGCACTGTAACACAGAATGGACACGTGCTATTAGAGATGTGTCTCTGGATTTCTACTTTTGTTTGTTTGTTGGTGTAACGTGAGGTGGAGCCACCGTCTTGTGACAGGTAGACCGTGCCTGCGGACAGACACACACACACACACACACACACACACACAC
>JABMCL010003776.1:25000-35000 GCA_018857735.1 Alviniconcha marisindica | reverse complement strand
TAAAAAACACACACATTCAAGTAGCACAATTATAACCACATACAAATGAATGGTATAAAAACACAGTTTACAAAGCTCATATACAGGCATACTTACATGCGCATGGAACACACATACATACACAAATTCATACATACACTCATGTAAATGGCACAAATGTGCATACATACACTTGGAACAGACATAGAGAGAGAGAGAGAGAGAGAGAGAGAGAGAGAGAGAGAGAGAGAGAGAGAGAGAGAGAGAGAGAGAGAGAGAGAGAGAGAGAGAGAGAGAGAGAGAGAGAGACTATACCTACCGGTTACAGTAGATACCGGACGCCTCATCCACAAGGACACACAGCGTGTCCCCCTGCACCACCGACAGCAGGTCTTTGACGGCTCTGTCCACGTCTGACTCGTGTCTGAGGAAGTCGTACTGATGGAGCCGCACGGCGCCCGGTGTCGGGGATGTCGTGGAGTCAGCACTCAGGGTCGCCTGCAGCTGGTGTTGGATCATGAGGGAGACGGCCAGGGTGTCAGGGTGGATACTGACGACGTCAACATGGCGCCCCTGCCGCGCCCACTTCAAGCCCTGCAGGACCAGCAGTATGGTCTTACCTGTGTTGAGAAAACAGCGATGGGACTCGCTTAGTGTCCCTACCTTTGTTCCAATACTGCAAAAAAGCCACTGTACGACAGAATAATATCTCCCCCCCCCCCCCCCCCCCCCCCACCCCCCCGACCCCCCAACCGCCTTCTGTGTGTACAGGCACGCAAAAATATCGCATACGCAGGTTAAAGATCCTGCAGTCCATGTCAGCGATGGAATTTTCCGCCGAGAACAGCTGGCAAACTAATGCTCCCATTAGTGAGGCACTGAAGAACAATGCGCGGGTGTACATACCTACAGCTTGTACAAAGCTCCCCACTCCAGCTCCAGAAACAACTGCCTCCAGTTACCTAGGCCCAGAATAGGTCTGTTCAAAATAAGCACAGCCTTTTCTGGTGCCCTCTTTTGGAATAGTCTGCCACTGCACCTCGGGTCCTACAGATCGTATCACTCACTCAGCTCTTTCAAGCGAAACCACCGTGAGCACCTTAACCCCTTCACTGCCCCAGCAGGTAAAAATTCCGGGCTGAAAGATGCACGCACGCCCCTTCAAACGGTCCATTTTCCCGTCCTATTAGCACATCTGCTTTCAATGCTATGCGTTCTGATGAAAATTCGTCCACATGCCGGTGCCCAAAACAAGACAAAAAGCTTAAGGGTTTCAAATTTGGTACTTTTATTGGTCACTTTCAAGTCACATCATGTCAGGGAAGGGGTTAACACAGTCTTATCAGACAGTTTGTGACGGACAAAGTTTTAACTCGACCCCCACCTCCCCCATTTTTTACATGTTTATCAATATTGCTATCAACACCTCTTTATTCTGCAGACCGGTGATTATTATGCAGAGGCCGAGATCGTCGTTTATCACACCACTGATAAACAAATTACTGCTGTTATCAGCCTCTGTGTGTGTGTGTGCGTGTGTGTGTGTGTGTGTGTGTGTGTGTGTGTGTGTGTGTGTGTGTGTGTGTGTGGTGTGTGTGTGGTGTGTGTGTGTGTGTGTGTGTGTGTGTGTGTGTGTGTGTGTGTGAGAGAGAGAGAGAGAGAGAGAGAGAGAGAGAGAGAGAGAGAGGGAGTACGGTATTGCCTTGAATTATTAGACACCTGCAATTTATAATCTACATGCTTTTCTCGTAAGATCCATGTTCTGTCTTCGTGATTTACAATAATTGCAAGTATCGTCAACACCATTTATACGTTGCTAGGCATGCATCTAAATTATTTGTTCACTGTCATTTTGAACGTGTCTCCATTCATTTTGCTGTTGAGTTGTATGTTTATTATCTGTTACTTCTTTGCTTACTTCTTACCATGTTAAAATATAAATCGATTTTGTGCATACACAATTCTCTGTTCTTTTTTCTCCATTGTTCCCTTAATTAATACCGGTTCAGCAAGGGACACAATCCTGGGAAAATAACGTTTTCGAGTTCGAGCCTCTCTCTGGTCCTGTCCCCTCTGTGTCTCTCCCCCCCCCCCCCCCCTCTCTCTCTCTCTCTCTCTCTCTCTCTCTCTCTCCAAAAAACACACAAAAGAACGCACACATTAGAACTGATCAGTAAAGAACAATGACTAACTACATCTCTCTAAAAAAAAAAAGTAGCAGACAAAAAGCAACAGCACAAATACATCAAAGAGAAAGAATACGCGCGCCACTCAACTGACAGGTCGTAGCATCCACTGGAACTGTAAAGAACACAACACCTGGCCAGACACCAACTGGCAACAAACACTGCAGCCTAGCGTAGCTACGCTCCGGTCTCCAGCGTTAATGGCACTCAGCAATGACAAGAACCGGCTCAAGCCCTAGCCGTGTTCCTACAAAAAAACCAGCCAGCGCTAAGAGTCCAGCTTGGGAAAAACGTAGAGGAGACAAAAACGCGAGCGCCGTCTCTACGAAAACTGCTGTTGTTGTTGTTGTTGTTGTCGTCGTCGTCGTTGTTGTCGTCGTTGTTGTTGTTGTTGTTGTTGTTGTTGCTGTTGTTGTTGAGCGTCCTGAGGTTCTAGGCAATGAGCTATCGTGTTCTTGGTGACTGGTTGAACTAACTGACCTATTTTAGTGTTGTTTGGTTTTGGGATTGAACTGATCGAAATATTTCAGTGATGTTTGGTTTTGGTTCGACTGGCTTATCTATTTTAGTGTTGTTTGGTTTTGGTTAAAGTGACTGATCTATTTCAGTGTTGTTTGATTTTGGTTGAAGTGACTGATCTATTTTAGTGTTGTTTGCTTTTGGCTAAAGTGACTGATCTATTTCAGTGTTGTTTGTTTTTGGTTGAAGTGACTGATCTATTTTAGTGTTGTTTGTTTTTGTTTGAAGTGACTGATCTATTTTAGTGTTGCTTGTTTTTGGTTGAAGTGACTGATCTATTTCAGTGTTGTTTGTTTTTGGTTGAAGTGTTTGATCTATTTCAGTGTTGGTTTTTTTTGGTTGAAATACTGATCTATTTAGTTTGTTGTTTTGTTTTGGTTGAATGATGAATTATTTCAGTGTTGTTTGATTTTGGTCGAAATGAATGATCTATTTCAGTGTTGTTTGATTTTGGTTGAAGTGACTGATCTATTTTAGTGTTGTTTGCTTTTGGCTAAAGTGACTGATCTATTTCAGTGTTGTTTGTTTTTGGTTGAAATTACTGATCTATTTCAGTGTTGTTTGTTTTTGGTTGAAGTGACTGAACTATTTTAGTGTTGTTTGTTTTTGGTTGAAGTGACTGATCTATTTTAGTGTTGTTTGTTTTTGGTTGAAGTGACTGATCTATTTCAGTGTTGTTTGTTTTTGGTTGAAGTGTTTGATCTATTTCAGTGTTGGTAGTTTTTTGGTTGAAATAACTGATCTATTTGAGTGTTGTTGTTTTGTTTTGTTTTGTTTTGGTTGAAATGAATGAATTATTTCATTGTTGTTTGATTTTGGTCGAAATGAATGATCTATTTCAGTGTTGTTTGATTTTGGTTGAAGTGGCTGATCTATTTTAGTGTTGTTGGCTAAAGTGACTGATCTATTTCAGTGTTGTTTGTTTTTGGTTGAAATTGCAGATCTATTTCAGTGTTGTTTGTTTTTGGTTGAAATGACTGATCTATTTTAGGTTGTTGTTTTGTTTTTGTTGAAGTGACTGATCTATTTCAGTGTTGTTTGTTTTTGGTTGAAGTGACTGATCTATTTTAGTGTTGTTTGTTTTTGGTTGAAGTGACTGATCTATTTCAGTGTTGTTTGTTTTTGGTTGAAGTGACTGATCTATTTCAGTGTTGTTTGATTTTGGTTGAAGTGACTGATCTATTTTAGTGTTGTTTGTTTTTGGTTGAAGTGACTGATCTATTTCAGTGTTGTTTGTTTTTGGTTGAAGTGACTGATCTATTTCAGTGTTTTGTTTGATTTTTTAGTTGAAATGACTGATCTATCTCAGTGTTGGTAGTTTTTTTTATTGAAATAACTGATCTATTTGAGTGTTGTTGTTTTGTTTTGTTTTGGTTGAAATGAATGAATTATTTCAGTGTTGTTTGATTTTGGTCGAAATGAATGATCTATTTCAGTGTTGTTTGATTTTGGTCGAAATGAATGATCTATTTCAGTGTTGTTTGATTTTGGTCGAAATGAATGATCTATTTCAGTGTTGTTTGATTTTGGTTGAAGTGAATGATCTATTTCAGTGTTGTTTGTTTTTGGTTGAAGTGACTGAGCAGGAGGAGGGGGTGGGGAGGGGAGGAGGGGGGGGACCTAACGCTACAGCACCACCGCAATGATTCTGCATTACGATAGGCAGCGGTGTGAGCCACTTTAACCTTTCGTTCACTGGGAGGGCCAAAGCCACAAGACAGTCCAGTGTTGGAAAGAAAAACAGCGAGCCGACGTCCGTCTGCTTACCAGCCTAGCACCTTGCCGCCAGACCAAGCAGGGATAAAACAAAAAGGGCTGAAGGAAAGAACTGCTCGGTTTCATACCTGTGCCTGGTGGGCCCGTTAGGAAGACCCGAGGTGGCGACCTGACCATGAGGTGGAACTGCTGCTTTGTCAGTACGAGGAAGGCCAACCTCCGGCCCAGCTCAGCCACTGACTGCCCCTTTGTCCTCACCTCCACAATGTAAGGAGAGGCGATGGTGGTGCTGTGGACCCTGATGGTGGTGGCCGGGCCCAGGAACCTGTGATAGCAAAGACAACTCATGACGTCGTGCAAATATATAAGTGTGTGTGTGTGGGTGGGGGGGGGGGGTTGTTACAATGCGTGCGTACGTGCGTAGATTGCGTGCGTGTGAGTATAAGTGTGTGTGTGTGTGTGTGTGTGTGTGTGTGTGTGTGTGTGTGTGTGGTGTGTGTGTGTGTGTGTGTGTGTGTGTGTATGTGGGGTTGTTACAATGCGTGCGTACGTGCGTGGATTGCGTGCGTGTGAGTATAAGTGTGTGGGGGGTGTGTGTGTGTGTGTGTGTGTGTGTGTGTGTGTGTGTGTGTGTGTGTGTGTGTGTGTGTGTGTGCGTAGGAACCAGAGAGGGGTAGGAAAGTTCAAGGGGAAATCATTAACAGCAAGAAATCAAACGCTGATCCAAAGGAGGTAATTAGAGATTTCCGTGACAGCGTACCTAGTATACTAAAAGAATTACAAAAGCAGTCAGAGCATTTCAGAGCAGCTCAAAATTTGTTTTTGTTTGGCCCAGTGGGAACAGACCAGTGCGAAACACTACATTTGACAGTGAAATAACTACTCAAGCAATTTTCTTTGACATATCTAAAGCGTTCGATAAAGTATGGCACCGTGGCTTACTACGGAAATTGCAAGCTATTGGAATTAGAGGTACTTTACTTCATTGGTTCGAAAACTATTTGGCCGAACGTAAACAGGCTGTGGTACTCCACGGTAGCAGATCTGATTACTTAACTGTAACCGCAGGTGTCCCACAGGGCTCAGTCCTAGGACCTTCTCTGTTCCTTATCTACATAAATGACATTGTTGAAGACATCGAATCAGTTATTAAGCTTTTCGCAGATGACACTAGTATGTATTTGTGCTTAGAAAATCCACACATCCGAGCTGAAATTCTAAACAATGATCTTGAAAAAATAATGCAATGGGCAAATAACTGGAAAACTGAGTTTAACGAAAGGAAGACAGAACTGATGAACATAACCAGGAACAAAACCCACCAATTTCAATCATTGAATTTTGGAAGGACTATTTTAGAAGACACTCATAGCCATAAACATTTAGGAATCATTTTTCAAAACAACTGTAAATGGGAGAGTCATATTAAAATGTTAATTGCAAAATGTAGATGTCAAGTCGCTTGCCTAAGATCGTTTAAATATCGTCTTAGCAGAAAAGCTCTTGAAACCATGTATAGGTCTTTTATATTACCGCAGTTAGATTACGCCGACGTCATTTGGGATAATTGTAGTCTGAAATTAGCAGAAGAACTGGAAAGTCTACACCTCGATGCAATAAGAACCATTATAGGTGATGTTCGCGGAACAAGTCACTACTACACTGAATCAGGGTTTACGACTTTACGAGAAAGACGCTTCAGACACAAAATCATTATGTACCACAAGATTGTTCAAGAAAATACCCCGACTTACTTGAAAGAACATTTACCTCCACTTGTTTCCTCAACTAATCCATACCATCGACGACGACCACTCCAACGACAGGTACCAAAACATAAGATTGAGACTTACAGGCAATCATTTTTCCCATCGACAACTACACTGTGGAATAATTTACCAGAAAACATACAGCGAACAAATCAATTAGTCAAGTTAAACACTTCCTCTCCAGAAATGACACAAATCCCCCGCCTTTCTTTTACAACGGTAGTCAAAAAGCACAGATAACACATTGTAAACTCCGTCTTGGAATAAGCGACCTAAATTACGACCTATTAAACAGACACTTAACAAAAAATAGCTCTTGTGATTGTGGAGAAAGAAAAGAAACATCTGAACACTACATTCTACACTGCCCACGTTTTACACACGTACGTCAAAACACCATATTCAGACTCCCTGCAAATTTGCTAAACATTACTACCCTCCTGCAAGGGGATCCAAACATATCAAACAATATGAACTCATTAATATTTAAAGCTGTCCAAGACTTCATTACCCAGTCCGGCCGTTTTGCCATGGAATGACAAACTCAATTAAATAGTTACTGGCAGCGCATAAGAGCATTCTGTGTGTGTGTGTGTGTGTGTGTGTGTGTGTGTGTGTGTGTGTGTGTGTGTGTGTGTGTGTGTGTGTGTGTGTGTGTGTGTGTGTGTGTGTGTGTGTCTTATACCTACCATGTGCTGCTTTTCAAAAAAAGAAGAAAGAAACCCCCCCCCCCCGCCCCCCCCCACCACCCCCCAAAAAAAAGACGCGTGAGAAGAGGGAACATTGTAATGATGGATGAATGTTTTAAATAAGCCCACAATGATGTACTTGGCATTTATAATATATATATATATATATATATATATATATATATATATATATATATATATATATATATATATATATATATATATATATATAGCTGAAGAAATCCTGAAGATGGTAGAAGGGTAGACATAGATTTCGCTGAACTGCCAGTACAGGAAAAACCGGCACACAGCCATAACTTTTCCACAGAACAAATACATGCTATTGATTTGGAAGTGTCGGAATTGCTGAAGAAGGGAGTGATAAGAAAAGCACATCACTCAAACAAGGAATACATATCTCCAATCTTTGTGCGACCTAAGAAAGATAACAGATGCGTTGATCCCATCTCAAAAAAATCACCTATTTGGGGTTTGAAATAGACTCTCAGAGTATGACAGTTGTACCAACCCTAGAAATAAAACAGAATACTGAGTACAGAGAGCTCTTCTATTGTAAAGGAGTTAGCGCAGTTCATAGGGCAGGTCGTTTCATGTTTCAGGGAGTGAAGTTCGGACCGCTCTGGTATCGACACATGTAGAACGATAAGACCAAGACCCTTAAGCAGAATAAAGGAGACTATGAATCAAAAGCAGTTTTCTCAAATGAAGCAAAGTCAGAGATGATGTGGTGGACAGAAAGTATCATGTCTGCTTTAACTGATGTTCACTCAGATCATCAGCGAGCCTCATTTTGCCCTGTTCACAGACATCCCGTTGACAGGCTGGGGTTGTTCCTGTGAAACAGGTCGAACAGGAGGTCACTGGGATTATGCTGAAGCACAAAGCAACATAAATGTTTTAGAACTGAAAGCCGCTTTGCTAGCTTTGCAGTCTTTTGCTAGAGAAAGGGCCAACATCCATGTCAGACTAATGATGAACAGCACTACATCCATGTCAGACTGATGATGAACAGCACTACATCCATGTCAGACTGATGATGAACAGCACTACATCCATGTCAGACTGATGATGGACAACACTACATCCATGTCAGACTGATGATGACAACACTACATCCATGTCAGACTAATGATGACAACACTACATCCATGTCAGACTAATGATGGACAACACTACATCCATGTCAGACTAATGATGGACAACACTACATCCATGTCAGACTGATGATGGACAACACTACATCCATGTCAGATTTGATGGAAATAAGAACAGAAAAACCTACATCCATGTCAGACTAATGATGAACAACACTACATCCATGTCAGACTAATGATGGACAACACTACATCCATGTCAGATTTAATGATGGACAACACTACATCCATGTCAGATTAATGATGGACAACACTACATCCATGTCAGATTAATGATGAACAACACTACATCCATGTCAGATTAATGATGGACAACACTACATCCATGTCAGATTAATGATGGACAACACTACATCCATGTCGACTTAATGATGACAACACTACATCCATGTCAGAGCGTTAATGATGGACAACACTACATCCATGTCAGTATTGATAGGACAACACACATCTGTAGATATGTGACAACACTACATCCATGTCAAAATGTCAACATATATGAGATTAATGAGGACAACACTACATCCATGTCAGATTAATGATGGACAAGACTACATCCATGTCATATTAATGATGAACAACACTACATCCATGTCAGGTTAATGATGGACAACACTACATCCATGTCAGACTATTGATGGACAACACGACAGCAGTCGCTTGTGTGTCAAAACTGGGAACTAGTCATTCAGAGCAGTGCAATGCTGTTACAAAAGAAATTTGGCAGTTCTGCATCAGGCGCAACATTTGGTTTCGGCAGCATACATACTACCAGGCAAATCAAATATAGAGGCTGATGAGGAAACTAGAAGAGAAAACCAAGATACTGAATGGATGTCAAACCCTGATATTCTGTCTGATGCTCTGGATAGGCTAGATATAAAACCAGAAATAGATACGTTTGCTTGTAGACTAAATCATCAGTTTCCCAGGTACGTCTCTTACAAACCTGACCCGGATGCAGAAGCTGTGAATGCATTCACAATGTCCTGGTCTGATGTGACATTCTGTGCTTTCCCTCCCTTTTGTATAATCCCCAGCGTACTACACAAAATCATCAAGAACAGAGCAAGAGGGATACTGGTCGTCCCAGATTGGCCCAGTCAGCCGTGGTACCCAACTGATACTGCCAAGGGGACTAACGCACAGACCCGTCCTCGTGTCAGCGAGGGAAAATCTACTTGTCTTTGCCAACAAACCCGGAAGCAAAACATTGACTGCGAAAGGCACTACGTTTGATTATATGCCAAGTATCAGGAAGAGACTCAGAAGCTCTGGTTTTTCTCAGACAGCTAGCTCTGTCACATGCTTATCCTGGCGTAGCGGCACCAGCAGACAATATTCCACATACGTCGCGAGGTGGAAGAGGTATGCAAACAAACGGGGTATTCATTCCGTTTCACCGTCTGTGAGTGAGGGAGTAAATATTCTGGGCATGCTGTTCAATGCTGGCCTTAGCTTTAGCGCTATTTGTGTGGCTAGATCAGCTCTGTCGAGCTATATGGATTGTAAGCGAGTTAGTTTATGAAAGGTGTTTTTGAAAAGAGGCCAGCTCTACCAAAGTCCTCGTCTACATGAGACGTTGACATTGTCTAGCAATACTTAGAGCTGTATTATCCATATGGTGAGCTGACTTCAAAGGAACGTTCTTACAAATTAGTTATGCTTTTTGTCTTACTTTCTGGGCAACGGTGTCAAACTTTACCTTGTTTATCTGTGTCTTGAATGAAGATGAGAGATTCCAAGTGCGTGTTCACTGTGGATGTATTACTTAAACAGTCTCGCAAAGAAAAACATTTGGCGCCTCTGGAGTTTCTGGCTTTCCCTCAAAATGAAAAACTGTGCATTGTGTCAGTATTAAAAGAGTAGCTTCGTAGGACGAAGGAAATCCGAGGGAAGGAAAATAAACTGCTGCTGAGTTACCAGGCACCACACAAGCCCGTTAGCAAAAACACTCTGGCCAGATG
>JABMCL010003776.1:0-20000 GCA_018857735.1 Alviniconcha marisindica | reverse complement strand
CGGGCCGAAGCTTGCATCTCATTACAAGCTATTTGAGAACGAAGTAAAGTTTGGACTGTCCGAACCATGTTCGGCGAACTAAAAGTTCAGTTAAGAAACGAATCATAGTTCGTCGAACTGTCCGAAGTATGTTCGGCGAACAAATATTCGCCCAGTTAAGGACGGGCTTTACGCTAAATGGTATGTATGTTTCCAGCGAGTTACAGTTACGTCACAAGTTCTGAATCTGACAGAAAATATTACGTTGTTACGTCACATGTTCTAATTGTTACAAGATACTTCAGATATGACGTCACGGGATCCAGTTTTAGGTATGAACGGTAAAACCGTGTCACACATGTTGATTCTGATCGTCTCGCGGAACTGTCACGGTGCACACAAGTCTGTCGTCATTGAGATTTACGATCCGTCTGCTGAGGGCTGTCATCGCGCTCTCCGATGGTCTGATGACCGTGACGTTCTGCCGACTTGTGCCCTGCAGTTCTTCAGGAATCTGTAACAGACAGTGCCCATGCTGTGACACAGTGGTGTTCTGCACGATATCTGTAACAGACAGTGCCCATGCTGTGACACAGTGCAGTTCTTCAGGAATCTGTAACAGACAGTGCCCATGCTGTGACACAGTGGTGTTCTGCACGATATCTGTAACAGACAGTGCCCATGCTGTGACACAGTGGTGTTCTGCACGATATCTGTAACAGACAGTGCCCATGCTGTGACACAGTGGTGTTCTGCACGATATCTGTAACAGACAGTGCCCATGCTGTGACACAGTGGTGTTCTGCACGATATCTGTAACAGACAGTGCCCATGCTGTGACACAGTGCAGTTCTGCACGATATCTGTAACAGACAGTGCCCATGCTGTGACACAGTGGTGTTCTGCACGATATCTGTAACAGACAGTGCCCATGCTGTGACACAGTGGTGTTCTGCACGATATCTGTAACAGACAGTGCCCATGCTGTGACACAGTGGTGTTCTGCACGATATCTGTAACAGACAGTGCCCATGCTGTGACACAGTGGTGTTCTGCACGATATCTGTAACAGACAGTGCCCATGCTGTGACACAGTGGTGTTCTGCACGATATCTGTAACAGACAGTGCCCATGCTGTGACACAGTGCAGTTCTTCAGGAATCTGTAACAGACAGTGCCCATGCTGTGACACAGTGGTGTTCTGCACGATATCTGTAACAGACAGTGCCCATGCTGTGACACAGTGCAGTTCTTCAGGAATCTGTAACAGACAGTGCCCATGCTGTGACACAGTGGTGTTCTGCACGATATCTGTAACAGACAGTGCCCATGCTGTGACACAGTGGTGTTCTGCACGATATCTGTAACAGACAGTGCCCATGCTGTGACACAGTGGTGTTCTGCACGATATCTGTAACAGACAGTGCCCATGCTGTGACACAGTGGTGTTCTGCACGATATCTGTAACAGACAGTGCCCATGCTGTGACACAGTGGTGTTCTGCACGATATCTGTAACAGACAGTGCCCATGCTGTGACACAGTGCAGTTCTTCAGGAATCTGTAACAGACAGTGCCCATGCTGTGACACAGTGGTGTTCTGCACGATATCTGTAACAGACAGTGCCCATGCTGTGACACAGTGCAGTTCTTCAGGAATCTGTAACAGACAGTGCCCATGCTGTGACACAGTGGTGTTCTGCACGATATCTGTAACAGACAGTGCCCATGCTGTGACACAGTGCAGTTCTGCACGATATCTGTAACAGACAGTGCCCATGCTGTGACACAGTGGTGTTCTGCACGATATCTGTAACAGACAGTGCCCATGCTGTGACACAGTGGTGTTCTGCACGATATCTGTAACAGACAGTGCCCATGCTGTGACACAGTGGTGTTCTGCACGATATCTGTAACAGACAGCCCATGCTGTGACACAGTGGTGTTCTGCACGATATCTGTAACAGACAGTGCCCATGCTGTGACACAGTGGTGTTCTGCACGATATCTGTAACAGACAGTGCCCATGCTGTGACACAGTGGTGTTCTGCACGATATCTGTAACAGACAGTGCCCATGCTGTGACACAGTGGTGTTCTGCACGATATCGTAACAGACAGGCCCATGCTGTGACACAGTGCAGTTCTGCACGATATCTGTAACAGACAGTGCCCATGCTGTGACACAGTGGTGTTCTGCACGATATCTGTAACAGACAGTGCCCATGCTGTGACACAGTGGGATCAACTGTCAATCAATCAATGCGTCAAGCAAGCAACCAACAAATCAATCAGTCAGTCAGTAAGGCTATCATGCAACCAGTCACGGTCATCAGACAAGACAAACTTATGATGATAATAATAATAAATGTTTATATAGCGCAAAATCTTCTGCGGGGAGACTTTTCTAAGCGCATACACGCACACACAGGCACCCGTACAAACACGTACACACACTACACACAAGTTACAACAGATAACACACAGGCACCCGTACAAACACGTACACACACTACACACAAGTTACAACAGATAACACACAGGCACCCGTACAAACACGTACACACACTAACACAAGTTACAACAGATAACACACAGGCACCCGTACAAACACGTACACACACTATACACAAGTTACAACAGATAACACACAGGCACCCGTACAAACACGTACACACACTATACACAAGTTACAACAGATAACACACAGGCACCTACAAACACTACACACACACGACAACAATACACAAGGCACCCGACAACACGTACACACATTACACAATACAACAGATAACACACAGGCACCCGTACAAACACGTACACACACTATACACAAGTTACAACAGATAACACACAGGACCCGTACAACACGTACACACACTATACACAAGTTACAACAGATAACACACAGGCACCCGTACAAACACGTACACACACTATACACAAGTTACAACAACAGGTAGCACACAGGCACCCCTCGCACGCACAATATACACAAGTTACAACAACAGATAATACACAGGCACCCGCACACACAAGTGCACACACTTTATTCAAGTTACAACAACAGATAACACACAGGCACCCGCACACACAATTACACACACTATACACAAGTTACAACCACAGATAACACACAGGCACCCGCACACACAAGTACACACACTATACACAAGTTACAACAACAGATAACTTCAATGCCATTCTAGGCAAAAAGAAGTCCACACCTCTCCCGTCTTCTTTAGACTCTGGCGACATACCGCAAGCCTTTTCTGAATACTTCACCAACAAGATCATCACAATGAGAAACAGCTTTCCTCCAATTAACCCAACAGTTGCTATGGACAAAGCCACCTACTCCGGTAAACTGCTACAGACATTCACACCAGTCACTGAACAAGTTGTCTTGGAAATTCTCCAAAAGACTGTCCCCAAATCATGCGATCTTGATCCCATTCCTACAAAACTGCTGTACGAAAAACTTGATGTTCTCCTCCCTACAATCACCAACATCATCAACACTTCATTGGCTTCTGGTCTTGTACAGCCAGACTTCAAAACGGCTATTTTCAAACCCCTGCTCAAAAATCCCTCCCTCGACCAAAATGTACTGAAAAACTATCGTCCAATCTCAAACCTGCCATTTCTGTCTAAAATTCTTGAAAAGGTCGTTCGACACCAACTCCTTGCACACCTCCAAGAAAACAACCCCTGCAATCCTTTCCAGTCAGCCTACCGCACAGGACAAAGCACCGAAACCGCACTCCTATGCGTTGTAAACGATTTGTCAAACGCAATGGACGAAGACAAAATATCTGTTCTACTCTTACTAGATCTTTCAGCTGCGTTTGATACTATCGATCACCAAATTCTTCTTTCACGACTCGAAACTGCCTTTGGCATCCGCTCTACCGCTCTCCAGTGGTTTCGATTATACCTTCTGGACAGAAATCAGTGTGTGGTTGTCAACAATTCTGCTTCCTCTTCATCTCCTCTCATCTTTGGTGTTCCACAGGGCTCAGTGCTGGAACCTGTGCTGTTTGTTTTGTACACTACTCCACTTTCAGACATCATAGCCAATCACTCAGTCAACCATCAGCTTTTTACAGACGACACCCAACTTCGAAAATCAACTCCACCAAACGACCTGCAAAGCCTTACACACGACCTGCAATCATGTACAGATGACCTAAAAGCACCAACCAGCTCAAACTAAAATAATGAGGATAAAACTGAAGCCATTCTCTTCTCGACACCTTCTCTGTCCTCGTGTCACTGCTTACCATCATCAATTATGGTCGGTACACACGAACTTGTGTTTTCAGACAAAGTCAGGAACTTAGGGTTTATCCTTGACTCTAACCTCACAATGAAACAACACGTAATCAAAATCTGTCAAACAGCCTACTATGAACTAAAACGCATCAGCTCCATCCGTAGGTACCTCACAGAAGATGCAGCAAAACAACTGGTAACTTCTTGTGTATTGTCCAGATTAGACTATTGCACTTCTCTTTTCATGGGCACTTCCAACTCTGTAATTCAACCGATGTAGAAAGTCCAAAATACTGCTGCACGCCTCATTCTCAGAGCTCGCCACGCCATCAAAACTGCACACTCTCCTACAGCAACTCCACTGGCTCCCAATTTCTGAACGAATAAAATACAAAACTGCTTGCATGAGTTACAACGCAATCACAGGTTCTGCTCCCTCTTATCTTTCTGAGCTGCTACACCTTTACGGTCCTTCCCGCTCTCTCTGTTTTTCGACAGACACACGCATGCTCAAACTTCAACGCTTCAACCGCAAAACCCATGGCTTTCTCACTTCTCAAACTTTGGCCCCCACATCTGGAACAATCTTCCCCAAGACATCAGGCCTTGCACTTCTTTCAAGCAACAGACATTTCCTTCCAGATATTTCGTCACTTCCCATCCTTTTGTTGTGGTGGTGTGGGTGTGTGTATGTGTGCTGTCGTGTGTGGAGTGATGACTGTTCTTGTTGATTTATGTAGACAGTGCTTACGTGTGTGTGTGTGTGTGTGTGTGTGTGTGTGTGTGTTGTGGTGTGTGTGTGTGTGTGTGTTGTGTGTGTGTGTGATGTGTTGTGTGTGTGTGTTGTGTGTGTGTGTGTGTGTGTGCTGTGTGCTGTGCGTGTGTGCGTGCTGATGCGTGTGCTGTGTGCGTGCGTTGCGTGCGTGCGTGTGTGGTGCGTGCGTGGTGCGTGGTGCGCGTGCGTGCGTGCGTGCGTGTGGTGTGTTGTGTGTGTGTGTGTGTGTGTGTGCATCTTTTGCATAGTTACACTTGAACCCTTGTCTACATTATGCGTTAGCTATTTTATTGTTGATAACATTTCCATCTCGATGTACATTATGTGTGTTATACTATGCTTGTTCAGCGATTTGAGCCGCAGGGTAGGCGCTTTACAAATTTCTATTAGTAGTAGTAGTATAACACACAGGCACCCGCACACACAAGTACACACACCATACACAAGTTACAACAACAGACAACACACAGGCACCTGCACACACAAGTACACACACTATACACAAGTTACAACAACAGATAACACACAGGCACCCGCTACACACAAGCTACAACAACAGATAACACACAGGCACCCGCACACACAAGTACACACACTATACACAAGTTGCAACAACAGATAACAAACAGGCACCTGCACACACAAGTAGACCCACTAAATGCAAGTTACAACAACAGATAACACAAAGGCACCCGCGTACACTAGTACTTTATACACAAGTTACAACAACAGATAACACACAGGCACCCGCACATAAAAGTACACTATACACAAGTTACAACAGCAAAAACAAACAGGCACCCGCACACGCACACACACGCAGACACACTGTAATATACAAGTTACAACAGTTAACAAACAGACACTCGTATACACAGGTACACACATTCTACACAAGTTACGAGAGATAACAGACTTGCAGCGGAGAAAGACAGCAGCGAGGAGCGGAAAACATGGCAGGTCTATTAATTGTTTTGGAAATGTCATAAGGTTAGATTTGAATGAGTCCAAAGACTTTTTCTGTCGAAGAAGAAGGGGACGGTCCTTCCATGTAGAGGGGCCGAAGTCAGAAAAGGTGCGGGAACCAACAGTGGAAAGTCTGGTACGAGGAATCTGGAGGCTGGGTAGTTTCAAAAGTAGAGCGGAGAGCACGGGAGGGTGTGCAGAGTTGAAGACAGTCACAGAAAATAAGCCGGAATTGTGCACGTGATCAATGGCAGAGAGTATTATATTTGTGATTTTTCTTTAACTCTTATATATTTCTACAGTTAACTGCTATGTATAATTGTACTTTCTTGAGACGGTGGGGGGGGGGGGAAGGGGGGGGGAGGGGGGGGGCTGTTGTGTACTTTAGTGGAATATGAATGTCTTTGGTAATTTTAGCTTGTGAGAGCCTACGTGTGCCCTGTGTGCGTCTGGCGCTGTAAACAAGCAAGCAAGGTTTTGTGTGGAAGTTTGTTTTCTGTGTTGTTGTTTTTTCTGTGCCATATATAAATGTTCATTTATTCATGTAATTTTATCTTGTACTGAATTCTTTGCAGGACTGGGAGCCAGTGGAGAGATTGATGCAAAGGAGTGCTATGGTCAGTTTTACGTTTTGTTCTTAATGGGGCGAGCAGCACAGGTCGTTGAAGACTATGGGCAGATGGTCCGAAGCAGGCAGACCGGAAAGGTTAGAACTGCAGCTGACGAGGCGTAACAGAATGAGCGAGGTGACCAGTTTCACTGCAGCTTCCGTGGGAAGGTACTTGATTCGGTCAAGCTGGCAGGAAACGATTGGCTGGTTTGACTAATGAAGTTTTCCATGGACAGTGTTCTGTCGAGGAGAACGCCCACGGTCTGACAGTCAGAGAGAGGGACTGTGTTGTCGTGAAGGTGAAGGGCGTTGAAGGAAACGGAAGACAGTTTTTGTCTTCTTCCGACGAACAAACAGAAAAAAGCAGAAAGAAAATCACGAAATAACAAGAGGTGAACGATCAACATATAACAGAAAGAAAAAACTACATTAAGAGGACAACGATCACCATCGCGGCAACAACAGCGACTATCACCAGTACAACAGCGACCATCACCAGTACAACAGCTACATCACCAGCACAACAGCGACTATCACCAGTACAACAGCGACCATCACCAGTACAACAGCGACCATCACCAGCACAACAGCGACCATCATCAGTACAACAGCGACCATCACCAGCACAACAGCTACATCACCAGTACAACAGCGACCATCACCGACACAACAGCTACTTCACCAGTACAACAGCTATCATCACCAGCACAGCAGCTACTTCACCAGTACAACAGCGATCATCACCAGCACAACAGCGACCATCATCAGTACAACAACTACATCACCAGCACAACAGCTACTTCACCAGTACAACAGTGATCATCACCAGCACAACAGCGACCATCATCAGTACAACAGTTACATCACCAGCACAACAGCTACTTCACCAGTACAACAGTGATCATCACCAGCACAACAGCGACCATCATCAGTACAACAGCTACATCACCAGCACAACAGCTACATCACCAGTACAACAGCGATCATCACCAGCACAACAGCGACCATCACCAGCACAACAGCGACCATCATCAGTACAACAGCGACCATCTCCGGCACAACAGCGATCATCACCAGTACAACAGCGATCATCACCAGCACAACAGCGACCATCATCAGTACAACAGCGACCATCACCGGCACAACAGCGATCATCACCAGCACAACAGCGACCATCACCAGCACAACAGCGACCATCACCAGCACAACAGCGACCATCATCAGTACAACAGCGACCATCTCCGGCACAACAGCGATCATCACCAGTACAACAGCGATCATCACCAGCACAACAGCGACCATCATCAGTACAACAGCTACATCACCAGCACAACAGCTACATCACCAGTACAACAGCGATCATCACCAGCACAACAGCGACCATCACCAGCACAACAGCGACCATCATCAGTACAACAGCGATCATCACCGGCACAACAGCGACCATCATCAGTACAACAGCGACCATCTCCGGCACAACAGCGATCATCACCAGTACAACAGCGATCATCACCAGTACAACAGCGATCATCACCAGTTCAACAACCACAACTCCTTTCTTTCTTTCCTTTTTTTCTTCTTTTTTTCTTTTCTTTTTTTTCTTTTTTTCTTCGCTTCTTTTTCTTTTTGACTGGTGGTCCATGTGTTTTTTAGCTCTGCAGTCATTTCATAGCATGTCATCATGACCGATCATCCTTTGTTAAAGAGGAAGAGTATCAATGTGATTGTAACAACTGCTCAGCCAGCAAAGGTGAACAACTGCTCAGCCAGCAAAGGTGAACAACTGCTCAGCCAGCAAAGGTGTAACAACTGCTCAGCCAGCAAAGGTGTAACAACTGCTCAGCCAGCAAAGGTGTAACAACTGCTCAGCCAAGAAAGGTTTAACAAGGTGTAACAACTGCTCAGCCAGCAAAGGTATAACAACTGCTCAGCCAGCAAAGGTGAACAACTGCTCAGCCAGAAGGTGTAAACCCCAAAGGTGTAACAACTGCTCAGCCAGCAAAGGTGTAACAACTGCTCAGCCAAGAAGGGTGTAACAAGGTGTAACAACTGCTCAGCCAGCAAAGGTGTAACAAGAAAGGTGTAACAACTGCTCAGCCAGCAAAGGTGTAACAAGAAAGGTGTAACAACTGCTCAGCCAAGAAAGGTGTATCAAGGTGTAACAACTGCTCAGCCAGCAAAGGTGTAACACCTGCTCAGCCAGCAAAGGTGTAACAACTGCTCAGCCAAGAAAGGTGTAACAAGGTGTAACAACTGCGCAGCAAGCAAAGGTGTAACAATTGCTCAGCCAAGAAACGAAACGTTTCATCCTTACCTGTGAAGTAAGGGCAGTACCAGGTAGGACTGTCTCTGACAGTGAAGCTATACCTGTGAAGTAACAGCAGTGCCAGGTAGGACTGTCTCTGACGGTGAAGCTATACCTGTGAAGTAACAGCAGTGTCAGGTAGGACTGTCTCTGACAGTGAAGCTATACCTGTGAAGTAACGCAGTACTAGGTATGACTGTCTCTGACGGTGAAGCTATACGTGTGAAGTAACGGCAGTGCCAGGTAGACTGTCTACTGTGAAGTAACGGCAGTGCAGTAGGACTGTCTCTGACAGTGAAGCTATACCTGTGAAGTAACGGCAGTGCCAGGTAGGACTGTCTCTGACAGTGAAGCTATACCTGTGAAGTAACGGCAGTGCCAGGTAGGACTGTCTCTGACAGTGAAGCTATACCTGTGAAGTAACGGCAGTGCCAGGTAGGACTGTCTCTGACAGTGAAGCTATACCGTGAAGTAACGGCTGTTGCCAGGTAGGAACTGTCTCTGACAGTCGATAGCTCATACCTGTTAGTCAACGGCTAGTCCAGGTAGCCGACTGTCTCTCGACAGTGAAGGTCTATCATACCCTGTGAAGTAACGGCAGTCATACCCGGTAACCGACTGTCTCCCGACAGTGAACCGCTACATACCCAAATCTAGTCATACCGGTCTAGTCATCCCGATCTAGTCATCCCGATCTGTTCCGGTCTGTCATACCCGATCTAGTCATACCCGGTCTAGTCATACCCGATCTAGTCACACCCGATCTAGTCATACCCGGTCTAGTCATACCCGATCTAGTCATACCCGGTCTAGTCATACCCGATCTAGTCACACCCGATCTAGTCATACCGGCTCGAGTTGCGTCAGATTGCCTTTTTTGACTGAACCTAAACTACAATCCTTGTAAAATAAAGTTTTTTGAGCTCGAGTTCCAGTTCTCTGTCTCTCTCAGACAGAGAGAGAGGCTGAGGTTTTCCAGTGATTGCCATTGCAATGACTGGTCATTTGAGACCTATTTCATACACCCATACAACTCACTCACTCATTCATGCCTATATGTATATATAAATAATGACTGTAAATTTGTATATCATTATGTCAGTTCGACGCTAGTTGGGATTTAGACATAAGGACGTAAGATATCTTATAGAGTAGCAACAGTTAGAGTTTTTGACTGAACCTAAACTACAATCCTTGTAAATGAAAGTTTTCGAGTTCGAGTTCTCTCTCTCTCTCTTCTCTCTCTCTCTCTCTCTCTCTCTCTCTCTCTCTCTCTCTCTCTCTCTCTCTCTCAGTATGTCTAAGACTGATTATACTCTTCTTCTTTTTTAATTATCACCGTTTCATAGTATAATCTGCAGCTTTATAGTTTTGCACTGGCACGTTGTCAGACAAGTTCAACAAAGTAGGCATGCTGTCAGAAACTGCGCAGCTACACAGTGTGAAAGTACTGGAGTCACCGTGCAGCACATTATGTTATCACTACATAGTGATCGACTTCAGGTCAAATCGGCCGGGATGAAACATTTTCCGTCTTTCTGCGTTGGCTGCATTTTCACCGGTTGACAACTGAAACCTAGTATGTCCTTGGCACATCTCAGTAAGCTGCCATTTTTATTTCTCTATCCAGATCTGCAGTTCCGGTACGTACATCGCGTAAAACTTCGTCTACATCATGTCGACCACGCTGACTGTATCAAGGGGACACTACCCAGTGTGGACAAAGGTTGCTCACGCCGCGAGGAAACTTTGCGGTCTTTCGCACTGAAGAGTTCCGCTGGCGCCCATTTCGCAAGAAGGCTATAATCTACAACAGTCTGGGAATCCCCGATTCCTGAGAAATCTCGAACGCTCTTTGACCGCAAAACAAAGCATTGCTAAATAATATGGTCTGGCGGAAGTCACTGTATGCATACCCAAATCAGTTATAGCCTATAGTAACTATCATATCGTATAATAAATGTGTGTGTATGTAATATATATTTGCCAAAACTATAACAGAGTCGTAGAACTGCAGGCCTATACTGATGATTCGGAGTTCCGACCGGCCTCGACGATTTCGAAGATTGAAAAATCGAGCCCCCTGTGTACCTGATTTATTACACATGGGGGACATGCACACGAGAGGGAAAACAAAACAAGTGAAAGAAAGAAAGAAAGAAAGAAAAGGAAAATAAGTCGGGACTTCAAAACAAGTCGCGAGTATTACAAACTATGGTGAGTCCGTATCAACTGAACTGAATAGGAAAAGGAAGTGGAAGTGCTGTTGAAGGGTGTTGTAGGTTCGGAGTAGGTAGGAATGGTGCGTCGCACAAAGGCTACAAGAGCGTCAGTTTCAAAGATCAAAAGCATCACAGTGAAGTCTTCACGCTCAGCCGACACCCAAGCACTCGCACAAAGGGAAAATGTCGTTCTTACCTGTGACGTAACGACTGTGCAAAGTAACACAAAGTTACGCCATCAAACTCCGATGTCTGCTTCGGCCACACGCTACGACAGCAATGGCGGCTGATTAAACGGCTGATCTAGTCATACTGTGGTGGAAACGAAACTGACACGGGAAAAGTAAACATGGTGCTTAACGTCCACAGAAACCACGAGCCTTATTAGGGACGGGGAGAAGGGGGGAAAGGAGGTATGGGGGGGGAGAGGGAGATTGTATAATATACCTATCGCTACGCGGCTGCCCCCACCGGAATGTACACCTGGAAAGTACGCGGTTGATATTTGTAACCCGGCGGATGACGCGATCAGATTGTCCCCTACACGCGGTGTGTAGTCGCTGGCTCAATTTCTGCCTCGTCCCTTTGGGGCAATGTGTGTGCACGGTGTGAACTTCAGTCAGTGACTGACTACTTCCTCTCTCTCTCTCTCTCTCTCTCTCTCTCTCCCCTCTCTCTCTCTCTCTCTCTCTCTCTCTTTTTCCCTTTTTTTTTTTTGGTGTGTGTGTGTGTGTGTGTGTGTGTGTGTGTGTGTTTTGTTTTTGTTTTTTTGTGTTTTTTTAACTTTTTTTTTTTTTTTTGGCTTTTTTGCCCCTTTTGGGTTTTTTTTTTGTTTTTTTTTTTTTTTATTTTTTTTTTAATTATTTTTGGGTTTTTTTTTTATTTTTGTTTTTGGGTTTGTTTTAAATTATTTTAATGTCTTGGTTATTAGTTACTTTGGGCAACGGCAGATATTGAGTCGGCCTTTGGTTAATATCTTCACCGTTGAGAAATAAAGTTCAATGAATCAATAAAATAAATCAATTTCTCTCTCTCTCTCCTCTCCCCCTCTCTCTCTCTCTCTCTCTCTCTCTCTCTCTCTCTCTCTCTCTCTCTCTTCTTTTCCAAGTTTTAATTTTAATTATATATATATTTTTTTTTTTTTTTTAATGATCATTATCGACTTGTTTCTCGGTTTACTGATGTCCATATCAACATGGTTTGTATTAATGTACATGTACTCAACATACTGTAGCTCAGTGTATCCTTAGTTAATAGTAGTTTCCCTCATGGGCGAGGGCTGGATGTAAAAAGACCTCGAGTCTTCTCCACTACCCTCGTAAAATAAAGTTTATTCATTCATTCATTCACACACATACACACACACACACACACACACACACACACACACACACACACACACACACCACACACACACACACACACTGACAGTATCATAGTCAACTCAAGTCACACACAAACAAGACCGGAACATACACCCACTTGCGTTGATTGTGGTTGACAACTGAAGCCAAGTATATCCTTCATGCACATCTGAATAAGCTGACATTTTTATTTTTCTGTAAAATTAGGAAAAAGATGCAAGGGAAGAAACCCCCTGTAATACTAATTTACGGGAAGGAACAAGGGTGATCGTTGCTGAAAAAAAAACTTTTTCCCCCCACATGGCTGTTTCGGCTTGATATGTTCGCCCACATAAAGACATAACATGGTGTCAGAAGTGGGATGTGTTTTAATCCAGAAGCATCCTGATGAACAGAACCCATATGAAGCCAGATAAGTACATAGATGAAAGTAAAATGGATACTGCGTAAAAACCTAAATTTAATTGGGATAGTGCTGATCTCAGTGGTGGGAGAATGGAAAGCCTTTAGACAGCATGTAGAGTTCATGTTCAAAGGTCCGTTGAGGGTGAAGAACGAAGAAGAGCGATGCTGTTATTTGATGCTGTGGGTAGGTGAGAAAGGAAGAAGAATATTCTCCACATGGGACATGACTGATGCACAACAGAAAGTTCTGCAAGAGTACTATGATAGGTTCCAGGCCTACGTACAACCCAAGTCAAACCAATTTTCGCAAGATACAAACTGCACAGCAAGATTCAAGAACCAGGCGAAACTGTCCAACAGTTCGTAACCGCATTAAAACTGCTGGTGAAAGACTGTGAGTATGGACAAGCAGAAGATGACATTGTGCGAGACAGAATCGTATTTGGCACAAAATCCCCCAAAGTGCGTGAGAAGCTCATTGAAAATGGTTCAGATTTAACTCTAAAAGAGCCATAGGGGTTGGCTAGAGTGGACGAAGTTTCAGTTCAGCAACTCAAAGAAATGACAGATGAAACAGAACAAGGTGTACATGCAGTGAAGAAGAAGAACAGGAGACACAAAGACTCAAAGTCCAATGTAGCTACACATACGTGTGGTAGATGTGGTAGGCAACTGGGGATGCTCCCTGTCCAGCAATGGGTAAAGTCTGCCGGAAGTGTAACGCAAAGAATCACTTCGAGAAGATGTGTAGGACAAAGAAGAAAGTGGCGAATCGCTCACACAAGCAAAGAATGAACACAGTTGATGACTCTGATAGCTCAGACACAGAATACTTTGTTGGGACAATAAATCAGAAAGACATTAGTGCTGTGAACACCGGCTGGTACAAAACCATAGAGGTTGAAGGGGTCAAAGGGGAACTTTCAGCTAGACACAGGTGCTAAGTGAAATATAAATTTCCCCACAGGGGTATTCAAAACACTCAGTCGGTCAGTGAAAAAAATTATGAAAAGTAAAGAGCAAGACTAACATAAATATTCTGGACATCACCAAGACGCTAGGGACAACAAACCTCACATGTGTTTGCAAGAATGTAGAACACAACGTCCAATTTTTCGTGACAGAAATGGACAGCACAGCAATCCTAGGTGTTGAGGCGTGCTAGAGACTAGGACTCATTGACAGTTGGTGTTGATATCACAGAAGAGTACGCAAACTCGTTCAAGGGATTAGGTTGTCTTCCTGGAGAATACAAAATCAAGCTCGCCCCAAAGTGTTCCACCTGGGGGTACATGCTCCGAAAAAGGTACCCCATTCCCCCCCATGATCGTTCAAGGAAGAACTCCAGAGGTGGAGCATGATGGCGGGGTTTCAAGAAGCAAAAAAGGCCGACAGACTGGTGAACAGCATGGCCCTTGTAGAAACCCCCAAAGAAACTGAGAATCTGCATAGACCCAAGAGACTTGAACAAAGCAATAAAGCGAGAACATTCCCCATGTACAATTGAAGAAGTCTCCGAACATGCCCGGGGGCAAAGGTGTTTTCAAAAATTGATGGAAAATTCAGGGGTTTCTGGCAGTTGGGAAAATTGACGGGAAAAAAGCTCCAAACTGTGCCGGGTTTTTAACACTCCCTTCGGACGTTATCGCTTCCTTCGTGTTCCATTTGGCATTGTCTCGGCAAGCGAAATATTTCAGCGAGTGATGTCTCAGATGGTCGAAGACATTGATGGAAGTGAAGCCGTCATGGACGATATAGTGGTGTGGGGAAAAGACCAAGCAGAACACGACATGCGCCTGAAGCAGGTCATGGACAAAGGGAAAAGGGGTTTGGGCTGAAGTTCAACAAAGGCAAGTGCAAGTTTCGACAGAACCAGATTTCCTATGTCGGACATGTATTGTCTGGGGAAGGTCTGAAAGCAGATCCAGAGAAGATCAGAGCAGTTCAAGACATGAAGCGACCACAGAGCCAGAGAGAACTGATGACATTTCTCGGATTCATCCAATATCTGAAGAAATTCATGCCCAACATGGCAGACATCAGTGCTCCTCTCAGAAAAAAATGACAGAGAAGGATGTTGAGGGGGAAGTGGACTGAGACCGAAGAGAACAGTTTCAACAAGCTGAAGAAACTGGCAACAGAAGCTCCAGTAGTCAGGTTCTACGACCCTACATTACCTCTCACACTCTCAGTAGACTCGTCATCTACAAGTCTTGGTTGTGTCATCATGCAGGAAGGCCAACCAATAGCATACACCTCACGTGCCTGACCAAAACACAACAGAACTACGCACAAATTGAAAAAGAGACACTGGCAGTCGTGTTCGGATGCGAAAAGTTCCATCAGTTTTGATGGTCGAACTGTAGAAGGGAGAAACCCGACCACAGACCCCGCAGTCAATCTTTAACAAACCACTACATCAAGCGCCAGCGAGGCTCCAACGCTTTCTGCTCCAACTACAGAAGTATGACCTGCAAGTGACCTACAAGCCAGAAAAATACTTGTACGTCGCTGACACTCTGAGTCGATCGTACCTCCAAGAGACAAAAGAGCAACTTGTCTCAGAGACAGAGATAAATGCGATCAACCCCAAGTCGTATTTACCCATCTCACCAGAAAAAAATACACACAGTTCCAACGAGAAACGGCAAAAGACATGGAACTGAAAGCCCTGAGCTGTGTGATTCTCAAAGGATGGCCCAACAACAGAGAAGATGTATCTCCAGCTGTCAGACAGTACTGGTCTTATAGAGATGAACTCACCTGTCTGGACGGTTTGCTGTTCAAGGGAGTTTAAAATCAAGTACCCAAAACGCTTCAGTCAGAGATGTTGGAGAAGATCCACGAAACACACCTGGGCATCATCAAGTGCAAAGATAGAGCAAGGCAAGTCTTGTCTTGGCCAGGAATGTCTGCAGGCATAGAAGAGACTGTTGCAGCCTGCGCATTGTGTGAAGAAACCCCTCAAGAGCAAACCAAAGGAGCCATTGATTCCGATGGAGATTCCAGAACGACCTTGGACGAAGGTCGGAGCAGATCTTTTTTAGTTCAACAACCAACACTATCTGCTCATAGTGGACTACTTCTCAAAGTGGCCAGAAATCTCCAAACTGGACAATCTGTCAGCCAAGAACGTCATTTCATACATGAAGAGTCAGATCTCCAGGTATGGAATTCCAGATGAGCTGATATCCGACAATGGACCTCAGTTTGCTTGTGAGGAATTTGCTCAGTTCATGGGAAAGGGCTACGACATCAAACACACAACATCCAGTCCTTACCACCCGCAAGCAAACGGGCAAGCAGAAAGAACTGTCAAACGCTTACTGGTGAAGGCGAAAGATCCTTAAAACCTTTACTAAGAAACAGTCCTCTAGACACTGGATTCTCTTCCCGCTCAACTGTTCCTGGGCAGACGGGTGAAGACAACGTTACCGACAACATCCAAACTCCTACAACCAGGACATGGCAATTCCAAGGAGCGTCACACCGAAATGGTCTCCCGCCAGCAGAAGCAGAAATTCTACTTCGACAAGAAGGCGAGCGGAAACCTGTCGACTTTCGAGCCGGCGATCCAGTATGATGAAGTTTGGGGACACCTGGAAGAGAGCTAAAATAGTGACTCCTCACTCGACTCCCAAATCCTATGTAGTCAGAGATGAGCGTAAACAGTACAGAAAAAAACGGAAGATGCTGAGGCCCACAGTGGATGCCCCAAGAGACAGTGATTTGCCAGTGACTGTTCCATCACAGAATGAAACAGAATGTGTGGCTAATCAAACAAGTGGTCAGACTCCATCAAATCAGATGACAACAGCCAAATGGTCAGAAAAGAAAATGTGGTGAAAACCAGATCAGGCAGAGTCGTTAAAATTCCAGCTAGTTTCGTGATGATGAAGCATAAGGTCTACCATAAGCATGCGCATGGACTGTGACCAGTTGTCTAGTGATTGTGATGAAGAACTGAATTAGGACAGTTTAAGTGCTGTTTGAGCAGTATTATTTTCCTGTAAATTAATAATTGAGATTTGATCAAAGTGATTATGTTTTACACTACAGAGAAATTTTAAAGAACTGAATTTTATAATAAGTGAAACATTACATGACAGAATGTTTATGAATAGTAATGTGTGTCACTAAAGAAAAGTGAACACTGAAGACTGTTTATGGTGCAATGACATTGCAGATGCATAAGAAGTTTAGTTCTGATTTAAATTAGTTTGTGTTTGAAAGTGACATAATTTTGATTTTTACAAACACTGAAATAAGAACTCTTATAAGGATAGTTATATGATGTGATTTTATGTTTTAATTGTGTAGAAATGTTTTCACATAGTATATGAACTTTTAAGGTTATGAATATTGAAATCAACAAGTTTCAAAATTTTTATTTATCAAAAAGTTCAGTAATAATTTTAAGCCCACAGGAAATTTTTTAGTGTAAGAAACAAACTAACAAAATAATTTGTGTGTGAAAGAAAAAAAAAAAAAAAAAAATTTTTGTTTTGTGAATGGATAATAATGAAAAGCCTTAATGTTTTTCGTGGTAAAAGAAAAAAGTTCAAAGTTTATTGTTTTGATAAATGTATGGTTTATTTGGATCAAAGGAATTTGCTCAAAAGAAAGGGGATGTCATATATATATATATATAATATATATTGTGAAGCAACACATGTATGCTATGTAGAAGATGCAAGGGAAGTAACCCATGTAATACTAATGTCACTGAAGGAACAAGGGTGATCGTTGCTGAATAAAAAACATGTCTGCCCACATGGCTGTTTCAGTTTGATATGTTCGCCCACATAAAGACATAACATCCGGATCTGCATGTACGTATCAGTACATCGCGTAAGATTTCGTCTACATGTCGACCTCATCTAGGCTTTGGACCACACTGACTGTATCAAGGGGACACTACCCAGTGTGCAAAAGGCGAGGAAGCTTTGTGGTCTTTTTGCACTGAAGTTCCGCTGGGGCCGCATTTCGCAAAAAGGCTATTCTACAACAATCTGGGAATCCCCGATTCCTTAGAAATCTCACTTATCATAGTAGAAAAATGTGTGTGTGTCAGTGTGTGTGTGTGTGTGTGTGTGTGTGTGTGTGTGTGTGTGTGTGTGTGTGTGTGTGTGTGAGTGTGTGTGTGTGTGTGTGTGTGTGTGTGTGTGTGTGTGTGTGTGTGTGTGTGTGTGTGTGTGTGTGTTTTAATATATATATGTTTGCAAAACTATAACTGAGTCGTAGCACTTAACTGTATATTGAGGATTTCCGACCATCGACGATTCTCACGAGTAAGTAAACATCATGGTGCTTAACGTCCACGAAACCGCCGTACGGCTTATTAGGGACGGGGAGAAGGGGGAAGGGTATGGAGGTGGGGGGAGAGGGGATTATATACCTATCACTACACTGTCACCACCAGAATGACTCTGCATTAAGATGGGCAGCGATGAGAGCCATTTTAATTTTTTAATAGGAAGTGACGGACAAAGTCACAAGACAGTGTCCCACAAACCACAACCTTTTTGAAGAGAAAGGAGAGCCGAGCGGTATCGAACCGTGGTCCTTCCCTTACCAGCCTAACGCCTTACCGCCTTACAAGTGAAAGAAAGAAGGAAAGAAAGAAAAAAAGGAAAGGAAAATAAGTCTCACGTGATTCTCACGATTGATTTTTTTTTTTTTTTTTTTTTTAAATCAACCCGCTGGTATAAGGGAAATAACGTTTCCAATGATCTGAAGATGATGCTTAATTTATTCACGGTTATTCCCCTTACATTGTATTTTCATTTGACCTTTTACATGCTACTGCGGTAACACTGGGTGGAGCGGGTACCCAAATAAGAGTCAGCACAGAAAGTTGACCCTGGAGAAGAAAATTCTCCCACCGCTCCTGCAAGGACTCGAACCTGCAATCTTTCAGTTTCGGTGCTGTAACCACTGAGCTATCCCTGCTCCCTCTGTGTGTTGGGTGGGGGGGGGGGTGCGTCAGTGTTGCGAGGGTGCGTGCCGGGGTTCGTGCGTGCGTGCGCTGTGTGTGTGTGTGTGTGTGTATCTGGTCGAACATCCGGTGGCGAGGGGGGTTGCACTGAGAGAGAGTTTAGAACAAAACTTAGAAATAACCTTTGCAGTCAGCTAACGATGCCACGTAGTTTATTTGCGGTTGTTCCCCTTACATTGTATGTTTCACTGTGTTCGAAGTCCTGATTTTTTTCCTCTTATGTGTGTGCGCTCGTGCGGGTGTGTGTGTGTGTGTGGAGTGGGGTCTGTTCGTGTGTCAGTGATTCGTGTGTACATTGGCTTGTATGGGTATGGGGTATGTGTGTGTGTGCGTGTGGGTGGGAGGGGAGGGAGGGGGGGGGAGAGTGTGAAAAAACGTTTGTTTTCCTTTCATCCCCCCCTCTCTCTCTCTCTCTCTCTCAGTGCAGGGTAAACACGACCGACCTCGTGGCACGAAACCCCTATTACCTCCCGGGCCCGGGCAGACGCTGGTTCCTGCTGCATGGCGTGTTGTGACGTGGTAGCACGCCCGGACCCGAACCCGTTCTGCACCGGATCCACACTCCGAGCACGCTTTCCGGCACCTTCCTCCAAACTCTGCCACAACTGGTTACGCCACTGAAGAGTGCCCCCCTTTATATCCACCAGCTGTGTCACTGGAGCGGTCAGCGCCCTCCCAAAGGTTCGGGGACTAATAATACTGCAAGCCCTAGCGCCCCAAATACACACGTAAACACGAGGCGCGTCCGCCACGGGTAAAAAAAAAAGAAAAAAAAAAAAGTTCCGTTTTACTCAAACTATTTTGGATTTGTGCTGGCATAAGCAACTTGATCAGTTATAAAAAAAGCTGGCGTAAGCAACTTGAAAACCCGTATTTGGTGTTGTAGGGAACTTTGTAAACCCGTGCTTGGTGTTGGAGGAAGGCTGTCGTAAACCAGTGCTTTTGTTGGAGGAAGGATGTCGTAAACCAATATTTGGTGTTGAGGAAGGCTGTCGTAAACCAGTGCGGTGTTGGAGGAAGGCTGTCGTAAACCAGTGCTAGTGTTGGAGGAAGGCTGTCGTAAACCAATACTTGGGGTTGGAGGAAGGATTTTAAACCAGTGC
>JABMCL010003564.1:465000-471324 GCA_018857735.1 Alviniconcha marisindica | reverse complement strand
AAAAAACGGGAAAAAACGGGAAAAGGTCACTCACGACGTTCACGTATTACAAAGTGATTCCACCTTGATATGTATTTTGATGCTATAAATATAACACACTGACAGGGGGGCTACAAACAGCAACAGTGGGAATGAATGGTAGATTATTATGATAAAACAAATGTAGAAATCAGACCCCATTAAAGGAGCTACCCTTCTCAAAACAAATTCTCCTCAAGATGACCGTCCTTTCTATAAAGCGTAAATAAGCTTGAAAACAAAACCAACGGAGAGTTTTAAGCATTTTAGTTTCATTTTAAAATCCTCTGGCGTTAGTGACGGTTAGGAGGCCTAACGACTACACGCGGCTTTTCTGGTATTGTTTCTCGGGCGACGTGAGTACGCAACGTTTGTGCCCGATATCAAAAGACGCGTTGCGTGCAACACCGGCGAGCGAGGACACTTGTCGTTGCCGTCTTTTGAAAATTGGTATAAGACCAAGGAAACATTTTAGCACAAAATCCTTCACGCAGGTATTTTTTAGATCTCTGCTACCTCGCGGGACGAAACTCGTTCTGAGAAGACTAACTTTCTTAAGATTAATACTTCGGATGCTGTGACCGTACTTTTGACTACATGACAGACTGTAATTTAACTCGCAGATAATGTCACTGAATTTAGCACATGTCCTGTGTGAAGCGAAGAAACTTTGCACCTTTGAATAACAGGTGAGTTCTAACCGGAAGCCATTTCTCTGCTGTTGAAAAAAAGACCGCCCCACCCTCGCCCCCCCCCATTCATTGTGATGCAGATTTAAGAGACAGAGATGGAGTGAAAGATAGGGAGAAAAGGAGAGGGGAGGAGAGAGAGAGAGAGAGAGAGAGAGAGAGAGAGAGAGAGAGAGAGAGAGAGAGAGAGAGAGAGAGAGAGAGAGAGAGAGAGAGAGAGAGAGAGAGAGAGAGAGAGAGAGAGAGAGAGAGAGAGAGAGAGAGAGAGAGAGAGAGAGAGAGAGAGAGAGAGAGAGAGAGAGAGGAAAGACTGGAACCCATGGAAGTTGCCCCATCATTCAGTTATAAAGAGTCAGGCTTATCAGCTGTGGAAATTTTATGAAACAGTTTGCTAAAACTTTATTCAGTTCGTTACCCAATCTTTTATCTTTTTTGCCTGTATTTTAAATTGTCTTTCTGTCCGTTTGTCACTGGTCAGATGGGATTTGCCGAAAATGTCAACACAGGAAACACAATCATTTTGTTCTAAATGTCACGACAAACTGAAGCGTGTGAATTATGAATAAATGGCAAAATAACAGTTTTTGTTTTTTGTTTTTTTGTTGTTGTTGTTGTTGCACGATAAATCTTCCAAAATGTGTATTTGAAATGAGGGGTGGTGGTGGGGATGGGGGTGTTAGAATATCTCACCTACACTACTCGTAAAGCCAAGTGTACGAATGGAATAAAATCCTGTGTGCGTGCTCATTTCTCGCGTTATACAAATTACGTGACTAAACATTAACACAATAAAACGTGAGTAACTCAAATTATGAGATCAGGCAATGTGAGATCAATCCACGGTGACGAACAGTTTTGAGTGTGCCTGCTGAAAAACATATGTACAATCGAAAATTGTATATGTACTGTGGTAAAAGAGGCAAAAACGAGAAGAAAACATTTTTGGCAAAATGACAAACAAATCAAACCGGAAAAACAAAACAAAACAACAAACCAACCAACCAAACAAAAAATGAGAAGAAAAAAGGAAAATATCTACATAGAAAAAACAAATTAAAAAAGAAAAAATGAAGAAAAAAAGAAGAAGAAGAAGAAGATAAAACAGCACAAAACAAACAAGGAACAAAACAAACAAACAAAAAGAAAAAAGAAAAAAGAAAGAAAAAAAAAGACCACCACCAGAAACAACAAAAACAAACAACAACAAAGAAAAAAGAAAAAAAGAAAGAAAAAAGAAAAAAAACGCTGAGTAATATATCATTCCCTAATTCAATAATATTTATATCAAAGAAAAAAGAAAAGAACAAACCGTGAGTTTTAAACTTCAGGCAATGTGTTAATAAAAATCAGGAGCATTATACGAACATGCATGATTTAATGTTTGTGTGTAAAATCCCGACTAAATATTAGTTCAAATTCTATCAGAAAGAAACATTTATTACAGGCTTAAAGAAAGAAATAATCATCGTCATCAACATCATCAAATCCAAAATCAGATTCCATCCTGTCTGCTTTTCCCAGCGCATAGACACCTGCCTTCACTATATAGAACCGAGAGTCCCTTAAACTGATTCTGACCACACAGAATCACACACCCATTAAGTCACGAAATAAGTACATGCCAAGCAGGTCGGTAAATAAGTACATGCCCACTAAGTCAGCTAATAAGTACATATCCATTAAATCAGGAAACAAATACATGCCAAGCAAGTCAGTCAATAAGTACATCATTATTATGTCCGTAACTATCCACTCCACAAACATTGGAGTTTCACACACACACACACACACACACACACACACACACACACACACACACACACACACACACACACACACACACACACACACACACACACATAGGTCCTGGCCTTCATTTTTGGAGAAGTCAAATAGTGCTGACGACTGCAGTTTTGACAAATGATTATATAATTCTCGAGGAGTAGTGTCCTTCGGGCGAATAGTGTCCCAATGTTACGCCACACAGAAGTCAACACAATTGACAAAATAAAAAAGCTAAAAATTATATATATATATATATGTACCAAAAAGAAATCAGAGAGCAGTTCCACGACCAAACTGGCGTCATAGAATCAGTCACTGTCGTACTGAAGACGTCATCATTGAGAAGTCCAAGCAACGTCAAGAGTACAAAGCAGCACAGCAAAAGCCCTGACTGACATTTCAGTGTTACAGCAACAATCAGCTATGTGGCACCACCTATCCTTTACACAGCCGAAAGGAAGGACACTGTCTCCCGTCTATTTCACTAACCGAAGAACTGGCTTCTCATCAGCAACTCGCGCCACAGTAGCCCCGGAAACGTGCCCACTGTAACTACCAGGAAATGCAGGATACAGGATATTTCCGGCACTCTGGTTAATACCACCCTCCGAACGTTTTGCTGGCTTCCGGTCTTATTTCGGAGGCACAGTGCTGCAAGTAATGAGAACAGTGTCCTTTTGAGTGAATCCGAAAAGTGGTCACTATCAACGCAACTGCGTAAGCACTGTAAGTTTCGAGAACTTTGTCCTTTTTTGTGAAGCCGAAAGGTGGTCACTATCAATGTAACAACTGTGTAAGTACTGTAAGTTTCGAGAACTTTGTCCTTTTTTTTTGGGGGGGGGGGGGGGGAGAGAGGGGGGCAGGGCGGGGGGGGGGGGGGCAGGGGGGGGGGTGAACCGAAAGGTGGAGACTATCAGACTATAAACGCAACAACTGCGTAAGTACCGTAAGTTTCGAGAATTTTGTCCTTTTTTGTGTGTGTGAAGCCGAAAAGTGGTGTCTTTGCAATGCAACAACTGCGTCAACTCAACTGAGTATTAAAACATTGTCATTATTACACGTTCTTTAAGTTAGAGCTTCAGCTTGGCCGGGAATTCGGGTAAGTTCTCTGTCGGACATCTCTAATCGGTGATGCTTCTTGTTACAGACCATGCAGTCTGGACTTTGACTGACGGATACAGGTGGTGGGTACAAATGCTGCTGATAAGACAGTCTATATGCTCGCTGTTAAAGGGGTTTATCGTTCCTGAACAGAAAGCTGCTCGCCATCAAACAAGGACTCGGTAAAGACGCAGACTGCAGACTTCCAACTCTGTAGCTGAGGGAACCGACGTTTGATGAAAACGCCGAACCCATGACCTTGTTCTTCAAGCGTGCGTCCGTCAAACAGCTTGAGTAGAGAGAGGAAAAACGCGAAGCCCTTTCAGTGGTTGAATTTATAAGTTATCTCTACGTTGATTTGAACTCTTGTAAACACGAAGATGAAATGGATGAACACTGCAACACATGTGGAGATGCTGTCTCCAATGCGTTTTGTTGTTGTTGTTGTTGTTGTTGTTGTTGTTGTTGTTATTTTTCAGATAGCAATGTTGGCGTCGGAGTCCCCCTCTAACAGAGCCTGGGTGTGTGTTTTTCAGAACGAGAAGCCAAAACGAAAATTCCCAATGAAGAAAACAAGCACAACACAGTCTTAATCGACAACTTAGTCTGCAATCAGACAAGAGTCGGACAAAATGGGGGCAGGGGCGGCGGTGGGGGTCGAGTTGTCAATGAAATGAAACAACAATAATGTCAACAGTCCATCTTCCTCACACAGAAAATCTCCTGGCATTTCGAAGAGAGACTTTTTGCAAAGAGCTTCTCCCGATAAGATGCTGCTGCTGACAGACTATAACCATGAAATACGAGTACAGAGTCGTCATTGTTTTTCAGTTAACAGTCGCTAGACTCCTTGTCTGCTCTGTCGGTAAACTTCCAACACGGTGTCTGCAGACAGAGGACGCTGAGAGGCCGGGTGGAGACAAACGGGCCGGTTATCTATCTCTGCAGGATGGATCTTCTGGAATCATTTGGGATCTTCACGATCATGATTCTCTTCGTGTTTGTCTAGAACAGTCACGAGATATGTAGGATTCTGATCCTCTTTCTCTAGTAGGCGTGAGATTTGTAGGATCTTGATCCTGTTTTTCAAATACAGCCATGAGATCTGTAGAATTATGATCCTCATTCTCTAGTAGGCGTGAGCTCTGTAGGATTTTGATCCTCTTTCTCTAGTACAGTCGTAGGATTTGTAGGATCTTGATCCTCTTTTTCTAGGACAGTCATAGGATCTGAAGGATCTTGATCGTTCTACCCTAGTACAGTCATGGGATCCGTAGGATGGAGATCCTTTTTCTCCGTCTGTGGCACACTGAATCTTCAGAGTCTTGGTTCTCTCTCCCCGTTTCCTTCGTAGGCTAGCCGGGCGATCTTGATTCCTCACCCGAGGCTCTGTTCCTAGCGCACAGGGATCTTCAAGATCGTGATCTTCACCAAGAATCCAGCAGTCAATCCTCTCTCGCTCTCTCTACTACACAACGCTCTCTAGGATCCCGATCGTCTCCCTCTTGGCAGACGAGATCTTCGTGATCTCCACCACACCCCAGCCTCACCCTTCATGCCCCCTCCACCCACCCCTCCTCTCTCTGACTGTCTCTATCTCTCCACCCACCCCACCCTCTCTCTCTCTCTCTCTCTGTCTTTTTCTCTTTCTCCTCGTCTCAGTCCTGCTCCTCTAGTACACTTCCACGTGGTTGTGGGAGGAGGCGGGAGGGTAGTCCATGTAGCCCTGCGACGCTTCGTCCGGGGGCATCAACCTGGGCACGCCCACCATGGGCATGCCCTCCATGGGCATCAAGGGGGGCTGCATCCCTGGAGGCGGGCCCACACCTGGAGAGTTGCGGCCCATGAAGGGGCCTGCCGGGGGCATGCCAGCGAAGGGAGAGGCCCAGGCGTCGGCCGGGGGCGTGCCCGGGGGGTGCCCGGGGGGCCCGAGGGGCTGCTGGTCGTGCTCTATGTGGAAGAGGTCGCTGGAGAGGCGGCCTTGGCCCAGCGGGTGAGATCCCTGGTCCAGCTCGTCCAGGCTTCCTGTCAGCGGAAGAAAGGGAGAGGGGAGTTTCAGATCAGTTCAAAGCTGAGGCGGTCTGTATAGTCAAGGTAAACTCTTACGCGGACTCTCTGTCTCTCTCTGTCTCTCTCTGTCTCTCTGTCTCTGTCTGTCTGTCTGTCTGTTCTCTCTCTCTCTCTCTCTCTCTCTCTCTCTCTCTCTCTCTCTCTCTCTCTCTCTCTCACACACACACACACACACCACGCACGCACGCACGCACGCACACACATAAATACACACATACACACACAAAGCCAGCACACACACACACACACACACACACACACACACACACACACACACACACACACACACACACACACACACACACATACACGCACACACACACACAAACACACACACACACAACACACACACACATACACACACACACACACACACACACACACACACACACACACACACACACACACACACACACACACACACACACACACACACACACACACACACACACACACACACACACACACACACACACACACACACACACAGCAACTCACCGTGAAAAGAGCTGTCGGTCATCCCATCGTCAGAGCGGTCGTCAGCACTCTGTGAGCTATCGGGGTCCCCCTCTCTCTTGATCTGTCGGAAGTAAGGGTTCCAGCGTTGTCTTCCGGCGTCCTTCTTCAGGCGTTTCTCTTTGGCTCGGCGGTTCTGAAACCA